>CAWUDS030000702.1:0-125874 GCA_963859935.3 Lathyrus sativus | reverse complement strand
GAGCGTTCAGGCTCCAGTTATTTTCGTTGAGTATCTAGACTCCGGTTATTACATTGAGGGTTCAGACTCCGGTCATTTTCGTCGAGTATCTAGACTCCTTTCATTACGTTGAGCGTTCAGGCTCCGATCATTTTCATTGAGTATGCATACTCTGGTCAATACGTTGAGATTTCAGGCTCCGGTCATTTTCGTTGAGTATCCAGACTCCGGTCATTACATTAAGCATTTAGGATCCAGTCATTTTCGTTGAGTATCACAACTCCATTTATTACGTTGAGCGTTTAGGATCCGGTCAATTTTGTTGAGTATCCAGACTCCAGTTATTACGTTAAGCGTTTAGGCTCCGGTCAGTTTCATTGGGTATCCAGACTCCGGTTATTACGTTGAGCGTTTAGGCTCCGGTCATTTTCGTTGAGTATCCAGAATCTAGTTATTACGCTGAGCGTTCAGGCTCCGGTCAGTTTCGTTGAGTATCCAGATTCCGGTTATTAGGTTGAGCATTAAGGCTCCAGTCAGTTTCGTAGGGTATTCAGACTCTGGTTATTACGTTGAGCGTTCAGGCTCCAGTCAGTTTCGTTGAGTATCCAGACACCAGTTATTACGTTGAGCGTTCAGGCTCCGGTCAGTTTCGTTGGGTATCCAGACTCCGGTTATTACGTTGAGCGTTCAGGCTCCAGTCAGTTTAGTTTAGTATCCAAACTCTGGTTATTAAGTGGAGCGTTCAGGCTCCGGTCATTTTCGTTGAGTATCCAGACTCTGGTTATTAAGTTGAGCGTTCAGGCTCCGGTCAGTTTCGTTGAGTATCCAGATTCTGGTTATTACGTTGAGCGTTCAGGCTCCGGTCAGTTTTATTGGGTATCAAGAGACCGGTTATTACGTTGAGCGTTCAGGCTCAGGTCAGTTTCATTGGGTATCCAGACTCCGGTTATTACGTTGATCGTTCAGTCTCCGGTCAGTTTCGTTGAGTATCCAGACTCCAGTTATTACGTTGAACATTCTGGCTCCAGTCAGTTTCGTTGGGTATCCAAACTCCGATTATTACGTTGAGCTTTCAGGCTCCGGTCATTTTCGTTGAGTATCCAGACTCTAGTTATTACGCTGAGCGTTCAGGCTCTGGTCAGTTTCATTGAGTATCCAGATTCTGGTTATTACGTTGAGCATTCAGGCTCCAGTCAGTTTCGTTGGGTATCCAGACTCCGGTTATTACGTTGAGCGTTCAGGCTCGGGTCAATTTCCTTGGGTATCCAGACTCCGGTTATTACGTTGAGCGTTTAGGCTCCAGTCAGTTTAGTTTATTATCCAAACTCTGGTTATTAAGTGGAGCGTTCAGGCTCCGGTCAGTTTCGTTGAGTATCCAGAATCTGGTTTTTATGTTGAGCGTTCAGGCTCCGGTCAGTTTCATTGGGTATCAAGACACCGGTTATTACGTTGAGCGTTCAGGCTCGGGTCAGTTTCATTGGGTATCTAGACTCCGGTTATTATGTTGATCGTTCAGTCTCCGGTCATTTTCGTTGAGTATCCAGACTCCAGTTATTACGTTGAACGTTCTGGCTCCAGTCAGTTTCGTTGGGTATCCAAACTCCGGTTATTACGTTGAGTGTTCAGGCTCCGGTCATTTTCGTTGAGTATCCAGACTCTAGTAATTATGCTGCGCGTTCATGCTCCGGTCAGTTTCGTTGAGTATCCAGATTCCGGTTATTACGTTGAGCGTTCAGGCTCCAGTCAGTTTCGTTGGGTATCCAGACTCCGGTTATTACATTGAACGTTCAGGCTCTGGACAGTTTCCTTGGGTATCCAGACTCCGGTTATTACGTTGAGCGTTTAGGCTCCAGTCAGTTTCCTTTAGTATCCAGACTCCTGTTATTACGTGGAGCGTTCAGGCTCCGGTCATTTTTGTTGAGTATCCAGACTCCGGTTATTAAGTTGAGCGTCAGGCTCCGATCATTTTCGTTGAGTATCCAGACTCCGGTTATTAAGTTGAGCGTTCAGGCTCTAGTTATTTTCGTTGAGTATCTAGACTCCGGTTATTACATTTAGGGTTCAGACTCCGGTCATTTTCGTCGAGTATCTAGACTCCTTTCATTACGTTGAGCGTTCAGGCTCCGATCATTTTCGTTGAATATGCATACTCTGGTCAATACGTTGAGATTTCAGGCTCCGGACATTTTCGTTGAGTATCCAGACTCTGGTCATTACATTAAGCGTTTAGGATCCAGTCATTTTCGTTGAGTATCATAACTCCATTTATTACTTCGAGCGTTTAGGATCCAGTCAGTTTCGTTGAGTATCCAGACACCAGTTATTACGTTGAGCGTTCAGGCTCCGGTCAGTTTCGTTGGGTATCCAGACTCCGGTTATTACGTTGAGCGTTCAGGCTCCAGTCAGTTTAGTTTAGTATCCAAACTCTGGTTATTAAGTGGAACGTTCAGGCTCCGGTCATTTTCGTTGAGTATCTAGACTCTGGTTATTAAGTTGAGCGTTCAGGCTCCGGTCAGTTTCGTTGAGTATCCAGATTCTGGTTATTACGTTGAGCGTTCAGGCTCCGGTCAGTTTTATTGGGTATCAAGAGACCGGTTATTACGTTGAGCGTTCAGGCTCAGGTCAGTTTCATTGGGTATCCAGACTCCGGTTATTACGTTGATCGTTCAGTCTCCGGTCAGTTTCGTTGAGTATCCAGACTCCAGTTATTACGTTGAACATTCTGGCTCCAGTCAGTTTCGTTGGGTATCCAAACTCCAATTATTACGTTGAGCTTTCAGGCTCCGGTCATTTTCATTGAGTATCCAGACTCTAGTTATTACGCTGAGCGTTCAGACTCTGGTCAGTTTCATTGAGTATCCAGATTCCGGTTATTACGTTGAGCATTCAGGCTCTAGTCAGTTTCGTTGGGTATCCAGACTCCGGTTATTACGTTGAGCGTTCAGGCTCGGGTCAGTTTCCTTGGGTATCCAGACTCCGGTTATTACGTTGAGCGTTCAGGCTCCAGTCAGTTTAGTTTATTATCCAAACTCTAGTTATTAAGTGGAGCGTTCAGGCTCCGGTCATTTTCGTTGAGTATCCAGACTCTGGTTATTAAGTTGAGCGTTCAGGCTCCGGTCAGTTTCGTTGAGTATCCAGATTCTGGTTATTACGTTGATCGTTCAGGCTCCGGTCAGTTTTATTGGGTATCAAGAGACTGGTTATTACGTTGAGCGTTCAGGCTCAGGTCAGTTTCATTGGGTATCCAGACTCCGGTTATTACGTTGATCGTTCAGTCTCCGGTCAATTTCGTTGAGTATCCAGACTCCAGTTATTACGTTGAACGTTCTGGCTCCAGTCAGTTTCGTTGGGTATCCAAACTCCGGTTATTACGTTGAGCGTTCAGGCTCCGGTCATTTTCGTTGAGTATCCAGACTCTAGTAATTATGCTGCGCGTTCATGCTCCGGTCAGTTTCGTTGAGTATCCAGATTCCGGTTATTACGTTGAGCGTTCAGGCTCCAGTCAGTTTCGTTGGGTATCCAGACTCCGGTTATTACATTGAACGTTCAGGCTCTGGACAGTTTCCTTGGGTATCCAGACTCCGGTTATTACGTTGAGCGTTTAGGCTCCAGTCAGTTTCCTTTAGTATCCAGACTCCTGTTATTACGTGGAGCGTTCAGGCTCCGGTCATTTTTGTTGAGTATCCAGACTCCGGTTATTAAGTTGAGCGTCAGGCTCCGATCATTTTCGTTGAGTATCCAGACTCCGGTTATTAAGTTGAGCGTTCAGGCTCTAGTTATTTTCGTTGAGTATCTAGACTCCGGTTATTACATTTAGGGTTCAGACTCCGGTCATTTTCGTCGAGTATCTAGACTCCTTTCATTACGTTGAGCGTTCAGGCTCCGATCATTTTCGTTGAATATGCATACTCTGGTCAATACGTTGAGATTTCAGGCTCCGGTCATTTTCGTTGAGTATCCAGACTCTGGTCATTACATTAAGCGTTTAGGATCCAGTCATTTTCGTTGAGTATCATAACTCCATTTATTACGTTGAGCGTTTAGGATCCAGTCAGTTTCGTTGAGTATCCAGACACCAGTTATTACGTTGAGCGTTCAGGCTCCGGTCAGTTTCGTTGGGTATCCAGACTCCGGTTATTACGTTGAGCGTTCAGGCTCCAGTCAGTTTAGTTTAGTATCCAAACTCTGGTTATTAAGTGGAACGTTCAGGCTCCGGTCATTTTCGTTGAGTATCTAGACTCTGGTTATTAAGTTGAGCGTTCAGGCTCCGGTCAGTTTCGTTGAGTATCCAGATTCTGGTTATTACGTTGAGCGTTCAGGCTCCGGTCAGTTTTATTGGGTATCAAGAGACCGGTTATTACGTTGAGCGTTCAGGCTCAGGTCAGTTTCATTGGGTATCCAGACTCCGGTTATTACGTTGATCGTTCAGTCTCCGGTCAGTTTCGTTGAGTATCCAGACTCCAGTTATTACGTTGAACATTCTGGCTCCAGTCAGTTTCGTTGGGTATCCAAACTCCAATTATTACGTTGAGCTTTCAGGCTCCGGTCATTTTCATTGAGTATCCAGACTCTAGTTATTACGCTGAGCGTTCAGACTCTGGTCAGTTTCATTGAGTATCCAGATTCCGGTTATTACGTTGAGCATTCAGGCTCTAGTCAGTTTCGTTGGGTATCCAGACTCCGGTTATTACGTTGAGCGTTCAGGCTCGGGTCAGTTTCCTTGGGTATCCAGACTCCGGTTATTACGTTGAGCGTTCAGGCTCCAGTCAGTTTAGTTTATTATCCAAACTCTAGTTATTAAGTGGAGCGTTCAGGCTCCGGTCATTTTCGTTGAGTATCCAGACTCTGGTTATTAAGTTGAGCGTTCAGGCTCCGGTCAGTTTCGTTGAGTATCCAGATTCTGGTTATTACGTTGATCGTTCAGGCTCCGGTCAGTTTTATTGGGTATCAAGAGACTGGTTATTACGTTGAGCGTTCAGGCTCAGGTCAGTTTCATTGGGTATCCAGACTCCGGTTATTACGTTGATCGTTCAGTCTCCGGTCAATTTCGTTGAGTATCCAGACTCCAGTTATTACGTTGAACGTTCTGGCTCCAGTCAGTTTCGTTGGGTATCCAAACTCCGGTTATTACGTTGAGCGTTCAGGCTCCGGTCATTTTCGTTGAGTATCCAGACTCTAGTAATTATGCTGCGCGTTCATGCTCCGGTCAGTTTCGTTGAGTATCCAGATTCCGGTTATTACGTTGAGCGTTCAGGCTCCAGTCAGTTTCGTTGGGTATCCAGACTCCGGTTATTACATTGAACGTTCAGGCTCTGGACAGTTTCCTTGGGTATCCAGACTCCGGTTATTACGTTGAGCGTTTAGGCTCCAGTCAGTTTCCTTTAGTATCCAGACTCCTGTTATTACGTGGAGCGTTCAGGCTCCGGTCATTTTTGTTGAGTATCCAGACTCCGGTTATTAAGTTGAGCGTCAGGCTCCGATCATTTTCGTTGAGTATCCAGACTCCGGTTATTAAGTTGAGCGTTCAGGCTCTAGTTATTTTCGTTGAGTATCTAGACTCCGGTTATTACATTTAGGGTTCAGACTCCGGTCATTTTCGTCGAGTATCTAGACTCCTTTCATTACGTTGAGCGTTCAGGCTCCGATCATTTTCGTTGAATATGCATACTCTGGTCAATACGTTGAGATTTCAGGCTCCGGTCATTTTCGTTGAGTATCCAGACTCTGGTCATTACATTAAGCGTTTAGGATCCAGTCATTTTCGTTGAGTATCATAACTCCATTTATTACGTTGAGCGTTTAGGATCCAGTCAGTTTCGTTGAGTATCCAGACACCAGTTATTACGTTGAGCGTTCAGGCTCCGGTCAGTTTCGTTGGGTATCCAGACTCCGGTTATTACGTTGAGCGTTCAGGCTCCAGTCAGTTTAGTTTAGTATCCAAACTCTGGTTATTAAGTGGAACGTTCAGGCTCCGGTCATTTTCGTTGAGTATCTAGACTCTGGTTATTAAGTTGAGCGTTCAGGCTCCGGTCAGTTTCGTTGAGTATCCAGATTCTGGTTATTACGTTGAGCGTTCAGGCTCCGGTCAGTTTTATTGGGTATCAAGAGACCGGTTATTACGTTGAGCGTTCAGGCTCAGGTCAGTTTCATTGGGTATCCAGACTCCGGTTATTACGTTGATCGTTCAGTCTCCGGTCAGTTTCGTTGAGTATCCAGACTCCAGTTATTACGTTGAACATTCTGGCTCCAGTCAGTTTCGTTGGGTATCCAAACTCCAATTATTACGTTGAGCTTTCAGGCTCCGGTCATTTTCATTGAGTATCCAGACTCTAGTTATTACGCTGAGCGTTCAGACTCTGGTCAGTTTCATTGAGTATCCAGATTCCGGTTATTACGTTGAGCATTCAGGCTCTAGTCAGTTTCGTTGGGTATCCAGACTCCGGTTATTACGTTGAGCGTTCAGGCTCGGGTCAGTTTCCTTGGGTATCCAGACTCCGGTTATTACGTTGAGCGTTCAGGCTCCAGTCAGTTTAGTTTATTATCCAAACTCTAGTTATTAAGTGGAGCGTTCAGGCTCCGGTCATTTTCGTTGAGTATCCAGACTCTGGTTATTAAGTTGAGCGTTCAGGCTCCGGTCAGTTTCGTTGAGTATCCAGATTCTGGTTATTACGTTGATCGTTCAGGCTCCGGTCAGTTTTATTGGGTATCAAGAGACTGGTTATTACGTTGAGCGTTCAGGCTCAGGTCAGTTTCATTGGGTATCCAGACTCCGGTTATTACGTTGATCGTTCAGTCTCCGGTCAATTTCGTTGAGTATCCAGACTCCAGTTATTACGTTGAACGTTCTGGCTCCAGTCAGTTTCGTTGGGTATCCAAACTCCGGTTATTACGTTGAGCGTTCAGGATCCGGCCAGTTTCGTTGAGTATCCAGACTCCAGTTATTACGTTAAGCGTCTAGGCTCCAGTCAGTTTCATTGGGTATCCAGACTCCGGTTATTACGTTGAGCGTTTAGGCTCCGGTCATTTTCGTTGAGTATCCAGACTCTAGTTATTACGCTGAGCGTTCAGGCTCCAGTCAGTTTCGTTGAGTATCCAGATTCCGGTTATTAGGTTGAGCGTTCAGGATCCAGTCAGTTTCGTAGGGTATCCAGACTCTGGTTATTACGTTGAGCGTTCAGGTTCCAGTCAGTTTCGTTGAGTATCCAGACACCAGTTATTACGTTGAGCGTTCAGACTCCGGTCAGTTTCGTTGGGTATCCAGACTCCGGTTATTACGTTGATCGTTCAGTCTCTAGTCAGTTTCGTTAAGTATCCTGACTCCGGTTATTACGTTGAGCGTTCAGGCTCCGGTCAGTTTCGTTGGGTATCCAGACACTGTTTATTACGTTGAGCGTTCAGGGTCCGGTCATTTTTGTTGAGTATCCAGACTCCGGTTATTACGTTGAGCGTTCAGGCTCCAGTCAGTTTAGTTTAGTATACAAACTCTGGTTATTAAGTTGAGCGTTCAGGCTCAGGTCATTTTCGTTGAGTATCCAGACTCTGGTTATTACGTTGAGCGTTCAGGCTCCGGTCAGTTTCGTTGAGTATCCAGATTCTGGTTTTTACGTTGAGCGTTCAGACTCCGGTCAGTTTCATTGGGTATCAAGACACCGGTTATTACGTTGAGCGTTCAGGCTCAGGTCAGTTTCATTGGGTATCCAGACTCCGGTTATTACGTTGATCGTTCAGTCTCCGGTCAGTTTTGTTGAGTATCCAGACTCCAGTTATTATGTTGAACGTTCTGGCTCCAGTCAGTTTCATTGGGTATCCAAACTCCGGTTATTACGTTGAGCGTTCAGGCTCCGGTCATTTTCGTTGAGTATCCAGACTCTAGTAATTATGTTGCGCGTTCAGGCTCCGGTCAGTTTCATTGAGTATCCAGATTCCGGTTATTACGTTGAGCGTTCAGGCTCCAGTCAGTTTCGTTGGGTATCCAGACTCCGGTTATTACGTTGAACGTTCAGGCTCTGGTCAGTTTCCTTGGGTATCCAGACTCCGGTTATTACGTTGAGCGTTTAGGCTCCAGTCAGTTTTCTTTAGTATCCAGACTCCTGTTATTACGTGGAGCGTTCAGGCTCCGGTCATTTTTGTTGAGTATCCAGACTCCGGTTATTAAGTTGAGCGTCAGGCTCCGATCATTTTCGTTGAGTATCCAGACTCCAGTTATTAAGTTGAGCGTTCAGGCTCCAGTTACTTTCGTTGAGTATCTAGACTCCGGTTATTACGTTGAGGGTTCAGACTCCGGTCATTTTCGTCGAGTATCTAGACTCCTTTCATTACGTTGAGCGTTCAGGCTCCGATCATTTTCGTTGAGTATGCATACTCTGGTCAATACGTTGAGATTTCAGGTTCCGGTCATTTTTGTTGAGCATCTAGACTCCGGTCATTACATTGAGCGTTTAGGATCCAGTCATTTTCGTTGAGTATCATAACTCTATTTATTACGTTGAGCGTTTAGGATCCGGACAGTTTCGTTGAGTATCCAGACTCCAGTTATTACGTTAAGCGTTTAGGCTCCGGTCAATTTCATTGGGTATCCAGACTCCGGTTATTACGTTGAGCGTTTAGGCTCCGGTCATTTTCGTTGAGTATCCAGACTCTAGTTATTACGCTGAGCGTTCAGGCTCCGGTCAGTTTCGTTGAGTATCCAGATTCCGGTTATTAGGTTGAGCATTAAGGCTGCAGTCAGTTTCGTAGGGTATCCAGACTCTGGTTATTACGTTGAGCGTTCAGGCTCTAGTCAGTTTCGTTGAGTATCCAGACACCAGTTATTACGTTGAGCGTTCAGGCTCTGGTCAGTTTCGTTGGGTATCCAGACTCCGGTTATTACGTTGATCGTTCAGTCTCTAGTCAGTTTCGTTAAGTATCCAGACTCCGGTTATCACGTTGAGTGTTCATGCTCCGGTCAGTTTCGTTGGGTATCCAGACACCGGTTATTACCTTGAGCGTTCAGGGTCCGGTCATTTTTGTTGAGTATCCAGACTCCGGTTATTACGTTGAGCGTTCAGGCTCTAGTCAGTTTAGTTTAGTATCCAAACTCTGGTTATTAGGTTGAGCGTTCAGGCTCGGGTCATTTACGTTGAGTATCCAGACTCTTTAATACGTTGAGCGTTCAGGCTCCGGTCAGTTTCGTTGAGTATCCAGATTCTGGTTTTTACGTTGAGCGTTCAGGCTCCGGTCAGTTTCATTGGGTATCAAGACACCGGTTATTACGTTGAGCGTTCAGGCTCAGGTCAGTTTCATTGGGTATTCAGACTCCGGTTATTACATTGATCGTTCAGTCTCCGGTAAGTTTCGTTGAGTATTCAGACTCCAGTTATTACGTTGAACATTCTGGCTCCAGTCAGTTTCGTTGGGTATCCAAACTCCGGTTATTACGTTGAGCGTTCAGGCTCCGGTCATTTTCGTTGAGAATCCAGACTCTAGTTATTACGCTGCGCGTTCAGGCTCCGGTCAGTTTCGTTGAGTATCCAGATTCCGGTTATTACGTTGAGCGTTCAGGCTCCAGTCAGTTTCGTTGGGTATCCAGGCTCCGGTTATTATGTTGAGCGTTCAGGCTCTGGTCAGTTACCTTGGGTATCCAGACTCCGGTTATTACGTTGAGCGTTTAGGCTCCAGTCATTTTCCTTTAGTATCCAGACTACTGTTATTACGTGGAGCGTTCAGGCTCCGATCATTTTTGTTGAGTATCCAGACTCCGGTTATTAAGTTGAGCGTCAGGCTCCGATCGTTTTCGTTGAGTATCCAGACTCCGGTTATTAAGTTGAGCGTTCAGGCTCCATTTATTTTTGTTGAGTATCTAGACTCCGGTTATTACGTTGAGGGTTCAGACTCCGGTCATTTTCGTTGAGTATCTAGACTTCTGTCATTACGTTGAGCGTTCAGGCTCCGATCATTTTCGTTGAGTATGCATACTCTGGTCAATACGTTGAGATTTCAGGCTCCGGTCATTTTCATTGAGTATCCAGACTCCGGTCATTACATTGAGCGTTTAGGATCCAGTCATTTTCGTTGAGTATCATAACTCCATTTATTATGTTGAGCGTTCAGGATCCGGTCAGTTTCGTTGAGTATCCAGACTCCAGTTATTACGTTAAGCGTCTAGGCTCCGGTCAGTTTCATTGGGTATCCAGACTCCGGTTATTACGTTGAGCGTTTAGGCTTCGGTCATTTTCGTTGAGTATCCAGACTCTAGTTATTACGCTGAACGTTCAGGCTCCGGTCAGTTTCGTTGAGTATCCAGATTCCGGTTATTAGGTTGAGCGTTCAGGATCCAGTCAGTTTCGTAGGGTATCCAGACTCTGTTTATTACGTTGAGCGTTCAGGCTCCAGTCAGTTTCGTTGAGTATCCAGACACCAGTTATTACGTTGAGCGTTCAGACTCCGGTCAGTTTCGTTGGGTATCCAGACTCCGGTTATTACGTTGATCGTTCAGTCTCTAGTCAGTTTCGTTAAGTATCCAGACTCCGGTTATTACGTTGAGCGTTCAGGCTCCGGTCAGTTTCGTTGGGTATCCAGACACTATTTATTACGTTGAGCGTTCAGGGTCCGGTCATTTTTGTTGAGTATCCAGACTCCGGTTATTACGTTGAGCGTTCAGGCTCCAGTCAGTTTAGTTTAGTATACAAACTCTGGTTATTAAGTTGAGCGTTCAGGCTCGGGTCATTTTCGTTGAGTATCCAGACTCTGGTTATTACGTTGAGCGTTCAGGCTCCGGTCAGTTTCGTTGAGTATCCAGATTCTGGTTTTTACGTTGAGCGTTCAGGCTCCGGTCAGTTTCATTGGGTATCAAGACACCAGTTATTACGTTGAGCGTTCAGGCTCAGGTCAGTTTCATTGGGTATCCAGACTCTGGTTATTACGTTGATCGTTCAGTCACCGGTCAGTTTCGTTGAGTATCCAAACTCCAGTTATTACGTTGAACGTTCTGACTCCAGTCAGTTTTGTTGGGTATCCAAACTCCTGTTATTACGTTGAGCGTTCAGGTTCCGGTCATTTTCGTTGAGTATCCAGACTCTAGTAATTATGCTGCGCGTTCAGGCTCCGGTCAGTTTCGTTGAGTATCCAGATTCCGGTTATTACGTTGAGCGTTCAGGCTCCAGTCAGTTTCGTTGGGTATCCAGACTCCAGTTATTACGTTGAACGTTCAGGCTCTGGTCAGTTTCCTTGGGTATCCAGACTCCGGTTATTACATTGAGCGTTTAGGCTCCAGTCAGTTTCCTTTAGTATCCAGACTCCTGTTATTACGTGGAGCGTTCAGGCTCCGGTCATTTTTGTTGAGTATCCAGACTCCGGTTATTAAGTTGAGCGTCATGCTCCGATCATTTTCATTGAGTATCCAGACTCCGGTTATTAAGTTGAGCGTTCAGGCTCCAGTTATTTTCGTTGAATATCTAAACTCCGGTTATTACGTTGAGGGTTCAGACTCCGGTCATTTTCGTCGAGTATCTAGACTCCTTTCATTACGTTGAGCGTTCAGGCTCCGATCATTTTCGTTGAGTATGCATACTCTGGTCAATACATTGAGATTTCAGGCTCTGTTCATTTTCGTTGAGTATCCAGACTCCGGTCATTACATTGAGCGTTTAGGATCCAGTCATTTTCGTTGAGTATCGTAACTCCATTTATTACGTTGAGCGTTTAGGATCCGGTCAGTTTCGTTGAGTATCCAGACTCCAGTTATTACGTTAAGCGTTTAGGCTCCGGTCAGTTTCATTGGGTATCCAGACTCCGGTTATTACGTTGAGCGGTTAGGCTCCGGTCATTTTCGTTGAGTATCCAGACTCTAGTTATTACGCTGAGCGTTCAGGCTCCGGTCAGTTTCGTTGAGTATCCAGATTCCGGTTATTAGGTGTAGCATTCAGGCTCCAGTCAGTTTCGTAGGGTATCAAGACTCTGGTTATTACGTTGAGCGTTCAGGCTCCAGTTAGTTTCGTTGAGTATCCAGACACCAGTTATTACGTTGAACGTTCAGGCTCCGGTCAGTTTTGTTGGGTATCCAGACTCCGGTTATTACGTTGATCATTCAGTCTCTAGTCAATTTCGTTAAGTATCAAGACTCCGGTTATCACGTTGAGCGTTCAGGCTCCGGTCAGTTTCGTTGGGTATCCAGACACCGGTTATTACGTTGAGCGTTCTGGGAACGGTCATTTTTGTTGAGTATCCAGACTCCGGTTATTACATTGAGCGTTCAGGCTCTAGTCAGTTTAGTTTAGTATCCTAACTCTGGTTATTAGGTTGAGCGTTCAGGCTCGGGTCATTTACCTTGAGTATCCAGACTCTGGTTATTACGTTGAGCATTCAGGCTCCGGTCAGTTTCGTTGAGTTTCCAGATTCTGGTTTTTACGTTGAGCGTTCAGGCTCCGGTCAGTTTCATTGGGTATCAAGACACCGATTATTACGTTGAGCGTTCAGGCTCAGGTCAGTTTCATTGGGTATCCAGACTCCGGTTATTACGTTGATCGTTCAGTCTCCGGTCAGTTTCGTTGAGTATCCAGACTCCAGTTATTACGTTGAACATTCTAGCTCCAGTCAGTTTCGTTGGGTATCCAAACTCCGGTTATTACGTTGAGCGTTCAGGCTCTGGTCATTTTCGTTGAGAATCCAGACTCTAGTTATTACGCTGCGCGTTCAGGCTCCGGTCAGTTTCGTTGAGTATCCAGATTCCGGTTATTACGTTGAGCGTTCAGGCTCCAGTCAGTTTCGTTGGGTATCCAGGCTCCGGTTATTATGTTGAGCGTTCAGGCTCTGGTCAGTTACCTTGGGTATCCAGACTCCGGTTATTACGTTGAGCGTTTAGGCTCCAGTCATTTTCCTTTAGTATCCAGACTACTGTTATTACGTGGAGCGTTCAGGCTCCGATCATTTTTGTTGAGTATCCAGACTCCGGTTATTAAGTTGAGCGTCAGGCTCCGATCGTTTTCGTTGAGTATCCAGACTCCGGTTATTAAGTTGAGCGTTCAGGCTCCATTTATTTTCGTTGAGTATCTAGACTCCGGTTATTACGTTGAGGGTTCAGACTCCGGTCATTTTCGTTGAGTATCTAGACTCCTGTCATTACGTTGAGCGTTCAGCCTCCGATCATTTTCATTGAGTATGCATACTCTGGTCAATACGTTGAGATTTCAGGCTCCGGTCATTTTCATTGAGTATCCAGACTCCGGTCATTACATTGAGCGTTTAGGATCCAGTCATTTTCGTTGAGTATCATAACTCCATTTATTATGTTGAGCGTTCAGGATCCAGTCAGTTTCGTTGAGTATCCAGACTCCAGTTATTACGTTAAGCGTCTAGGCTCCGGTCAGTTTCATTGGGTATCCAGACTCCGGTTATTACGTTGAGCGTTTAGGCTCCGGTCATTTTCGTTGAGTATCCAGACTCTAGTTATTACGCTGAGCGTTCAGGCTCCGGTCAGTTTCATTGAGTATCCAGATTCCGGTTATTAGGTTTAGCGTTCAGGATCCAGTCAGTTTCGTAGGGTATCCAGACTCTGTTTATTACGTTGAGCATTCAGGCTCCAGTCAGTTTCGTTGAGTATCCAGACACCAGTTATTACGTTGAGCGTTCAGGCTCCGGTCAGTTTCGTTGGGTATCCAGACTCCGGTTATTACGTTGATCGTTCAGTCTCTAGTCAGTTTCGTTAAGTATCCAGACTCCGGTTATTACGTTGAGCGTTCAGGCTCCGGTCAGTTTCGTTGGGTATCCAGACACTATTTATTACGTTGAGCGTTCAGGGTCCGGTCATTTTTGTTGAGTATCCAGACTCCGGTTATTATGTTGAGCGTTCAGGCTCCAGTCAGTTTAGTTTAGTATACAAACTCTGGTTATTAAGTTGAGCGTTCAGGCTCGGGTCATTTTCGTTGAGTATCCAGACTCTGGTTATTACGTTGAGCGTTCAGGCTCCGGTCAGTTTCGTTGAGTATCCAGATTCTGGTTTTTACGTTGAGCGTTCAGGCTCCGGTCAGTTTCATTGGGTATCAAGACACCAGTTATTACGTTGAGCGTTCAGGCTCAGGTCAGTTTCATTGGGTATCCAGACTCCGGTTATTACGTTGATCGTTCAGTCTCCGGTCAGTTTCGTTGAGTATCTAAACTCCAGTTATTACGTTGAACGTTCTGACTCCAGTCAGTTTTGTTGGGTATCCAAACTCCTGTTATTACGTTGAGCGTTCAGGTTCCGGTCATTTTTGTTGAGTATCCAGACTCTAGTAATTATGCTGCGCGTTTAGGCTCCGGTCAGTTTCGTTGAGTATCCAGATTCCGGTTATTACGTTGAGCGTTCAGGCTCCAGTCAGTTTCGTTGGGTATCCAGACTCCAGTTATTACGTTGAACGTTCAGGCTCTGGTCAGTTTCCTTGGGTATCCAGATTCCGGTTATTACATTGAGCGTTTAGGCTCCAGTCAGTTTCCTTTAGTATCCAGACTCCTGTTATTACGTGGAGCGTTCAGGCTCCGGTCATTTTTGTTGAGTATCCAGACTCCGGTTATTAAGTTGAGCGTCATGCTCCGATCATTTTCGTTGAGTATCCAGACTCCGGTTATTAAGTTGAGCGTTCAGGCTCCAGTTATTTTCGTTGAGTATCTAAACTCCGGTTATTACGTTGAGGGTTCAGACTCCGGTCATTTTCGTTGAGTATCTAGACTCCTTTCATTACGTTGAGCGTTCAGGCTCCGATCATTTTCGTTGAGTATGGATACTCTGGTCAATACGTTGAGATTTCAGGCTCTGGTCATTTTCGTTGAGTATCCAGACTCCGGTCATTACATTGAGCGTTTAGGATCCAGTCATTTTCGTTGAGTATCATAACTCCATTTATTATGTTGAGCGTTTAGGATCCGATCAGTTTCGTTGAGTATCCAGACTCTAGTTATTACGTTAAGCGTTTAGGCTCCGGTCAGTTTCATTGGGTATCCAGACTCCGGTTATTACGTTGAGCGTTTAGGCTCCGGTCATTTTCGTTGAGTATCCAGACTCTAGTTATTACGCTGAGCGTTCAGGCTCCGGTCAGTTTCGTTGAGTATCCAGATTCCGGTTATTAGGTTGAGCATTCAGGCTCCAGTCAGTTTCGTAGGGTATCCAGACTCTGGTTATTACGTTGAGCGTTCAGGCTCCAGTTAGTTTCGTTGAGTATCCAGACACCAGTTATTACGTTGAACGTTCAGGCTCCGGTCAGTTTTGTTGGGTATCCAGACTCCGGTTATTACGTTGATCATTCAGTCTCTAGTCAGTTTCGTTAAGTATCAAGACTCCGGTTATCACGTTGAGCGTTCAGGCTCTGGTCAGTTTCGTTGGGTATCCAGACACCGGTTATTACGTTGAGCGTTCTGGGTCCGGTCATTTTTGTTGAGTATCCAGACTCAGGTTATTACATTGAGCGTTCAGGCTCTAGTCAGTTTAGTTTAGTATCCTAACTCTGGTTATTAGGTTGAGCGTTCAGGCTCGGGTCATTTACGTTGAGTATCCAGACTCTGGTTATTACGTTGAGCATTCAGGCTCCGGTCAGTTTCGTTGAGTTTCCAGATTCTGGTTTTTACGTTGAGCGTTCAGGCTCCGGTCAGTTTCATTGGGTATCAAGACACCGGTTATTAGGTTGAGCGTTCAGGCTCAGGTCAGTTTCATTGGGTATCCAGACTCCGGTTATTACGTTGATCGTTCAGTCTCCGGTCAGTTTCGTTGAGTATCCAGACTCCAGTTATTACGTTGAACATTCTGGCTCCAGTCAGTTTCGTTGGGTATCCAAACTCCGGTTATTACGTTGAGCGTTCAGGCTCTGGTCATTTTCGTTGAGAATCCAGACTCTAGTTATTACGCTGCGCGTTCAGGCTCCGGTCAGTTTCGTTGAGTATCTAGATTCCGGTTATTACGTTGAGCATTCAGGCTCCAGTCAGTTTCGTTGGGTATCCAGGCTCCGGTTATTATGTTGAGCGTTCAGGCTCTGGTCAGTTACCTTGGGTATCCAGACTCCGGTTATTACGTTGAGCGTTTAGGCTCCAGTCATTTTCCTTTAGTATCCAGACTACTGTTATTACGTGGAGCGTTCAGGCTCCGATCATTTTTGTTGAGTATCCAGACTCCGGTTATTAAGTTGAGCGTCAGGCTCCGATCGTTTTCGTTGAGTATCCAGACTCCGGTTATTAAGTTGAGCGTTCAGGCTCCATTTATTTCCGTTGAGTATCTAGACTCCGGTTATTACGTTGAGGGTTCAGACTCCGGTCATTTTCGTTGAGTATCTAGACTCCTATCATTACGTTGAGCGTTCAGGCTCCGATCATTTTCGTTGAGTATGCATACTCTGGTCAATACGTTGAGATTTCAGGCTCCGGTCGTTTTCATTGAGTATCCAGACTCCGGTCATTACATTGAGCGTTTAGGATCCAGTCATTTTCGTTGAGTATCATGACTCCATTTATTACGTTGAGCGTTCAGGATCCGGTCAATTTCGTTGAGTATACAGACTCCAGTTATTACGTTAAGCGTCTAGGCTCCGGTCAGTTTCATTGGGTATCCAAACTTCGGTTATTACGTTGAGCGTTTAGGCTCCGGTCATTTTCGTTGAGTATCCAGACTCTAGTTATTACACTGAGCGTTCAGGCTCCGGTCAGTTTCATTGAGTATCCAGATTTCGGTTATTAGGTTGAGCGTTCATGATCCAGTCAGTTTCGTAGGGTATCCAGACTCTGGTTATTACGTTGAGCGTTCAGGCTCCAGTCAGTTTCATTGAGTATCCAGACACCAGTTATTACGTTGAGCGTTCAGGCTCCGGTCAGTTTCGTTAGGTATCCAGACTCCGATTATTACGTTGATCGTTCAGTCTCTAGTCAGTTTCGTTAAGTATCCAGACTCCGGTTATTACGTTGAGCGTTCAGGCTCCGGTCAGTTTCGTTGGGTATCCAGACACTGTTTATTACGTTGAGCGTTCAGGGTTCGGTCATTTTTGTTGAGTATCCAGACTCCGGTTATTACGTTGAGCGTTCAGGCTCCAGTCAGTTTAGTTTAGTATACAAACTATGGTTATTACGTTGAGCGTTCAGGCTCCGGTCAGTTTCGTTGAGTATCCAGATTCTGGTTTTTACGTTGAGCGTTTAGGCTCCGGTCAGTTTCATTGGGTATCAAGACACCGGTTATTACGTTGAGCGTTCAGGCTCAGGTCAGTTTCATTTGGTATCCAGACTCCGGTTATTACGTTGATCGTTCAGTCTCCGGTCAGTTTCGTTGAGTATCCAGACTCCAGTTATTACGTTGAACGTTCTGGCTCCATTCAGTTTCGTTGGGTATCCAAACTCCGGTTATTACGTTGAGCGTTCAAGCTCCGGTCATTTTCGTTGAGTATCCAGACTCTAGTAATTATGCTGCGCGTTCAGGCTCCGGTCAGTTTTGTTGAGTATCCAGATTCCGGTTATTACGTTGAGCATTCAGGCTCCAGTCAGTTTCGTTGGGTATCCAGACTCCGGTTATTACGTTGAACGTTCAGGCTCTGGTCAGTTTCCTTGGGTATCCAGACTCCGGTTATTACGTTGAGCGTTTAGGCACCAGTCAGTTTCCTTTAGTATCCAGACTCCTGTTATTACGTGGAGCGTTCAGGCTCCGGTCATTTTTGTTGAGTATCCAGACTCCGGTTATTAAGTTGAGCGTCAGGCTCCGATCATTTTCGTTGAGTATCCAGACTCCGGTTATTAAGTTGAGCGTTCAGGCTCTAGTTATTTTCGTTGAGTATCTAGACTCCGATTATTACGTTGAGGGTTCAGACTCCGGTCATTTTCGTCGAGTATCTAGACTCCTTTCATTACGTTGAGCATTCAGGCTCCGATCATTTTCTTTGAGTATGCATACTCTGGTCAATACGTTGAGATTTCAGGCTCCAGTCATTTTCGTTGAGTATCCAGACTCCGGTCATTACATTGAGCGTTTAGGATCCAGTCATTTTCGTTGAGTATCATAACTCCATTTATTACGTTGAGCATTTAGGATCCGGTCAGTTTCGTTGAGTATCCAGACTCCAGTTATTACGTTAAGCGTTTAGGCTCCGGTCAGTTTCATTGGGTATCCAGACTCCGGTTATTACGTTGAGCGTTTAGGCTCCGGTCATTTTCGTTGAGTATCCAGACTCTAGTTATTACGCTGAGCGTTCCGGCTCCGGTCAGTTTCGTTGAGTATCCAGATTCCGGTTATTAGGTTGAGCATTCAGGCTCCAGTCAGTTTCGTAGGGTATCCAGACTCTGGTTATTACGTTGAGCGTTCAGGCACCAGTCAGTTTCGTTGAGTATCCAGACACCAGTTATTACGTTGAGCGTTCAGGCTCCGGTCAGTTTCGTTGGGTATCCAGACTTCGGTTATTACGTTATTCGTTCAGCCTCTAGTCAGTTTCGTTAAGTATCAAGACTCCGGTTATCACGTTGAGCGTTCAGGCTCCGGTCAGTTTCGTTGGGTATCCAGACACCGGTTATTACGTTGAGCGTTCAGGGTCCGGTCATTTTTGTTGAGTATCCAGACTCCGGTTATTACGTTGAGCGTTCAGGCTCTAGTCAGTTTAGTTTAGTATCCAAACTCTGGTTATTAGGTTGAGCGTTCAGGCTCGGGTCATTTACGTTGAGTATCCAGACTCTGGTTATTACGTTGAGCGTTCAGGCTCCGGTCAGTTTCATTGGGTATCAAGACACCGACTATTACGTTGAGCGTTCAGGCTCAGGTCAGTTTCATTGGGTATCCAGACTCCGGTTATTACGTTGATCGTTCAGTCTCCGGTCAGTTTCGTTGAGTATCCAGACTCCAGTTATTACGTTGAACGTTCTGGCTCCAGTCAGTTTCGTTGGGTATCCAAACTCCGATTATTACGTTGAGCGTTCAGGCTCCAGTCATTTTCGTTGAGTATCCAGACTCTAGTAACTATGCTGCGCATTCAGGCTCTGGTCAGTTTCGTTGAGTATCCAGATTCTGGTTATTACGTTGAGCGTTCAGGCTCCAGTCAGTTTCGTTGGGTATCCAGACTCCGGTTATTACGTTGAACATTCAGGCTCTGGTCAGTTTCCTTGGGTATCCAGACTCCGGTTATTACGTTGAGCGTTTAGGCTCCAGTCAGTTTCCTTTAGTATCCAGACTCCTGTTATTACGTGGAGCGTTCAGGCTCCGGTCATTTTTGTTGAGTATCCAGACTCCGGTTATTAAGTTGAGCGTCAGGCTCCGATTATTTTTGTTGAGTATCCAGACTCCGGTTATTAAGTTGAGCGTTCAGGCTCCAGTTATTTTCGTTGAGTATCTAGACTCCGGTTATTACGTTGAGGGTTCAGACTCCGGTCATTTTCGTCGAGTATCTAGACTCCTTTCATTACGTTGAGCATTCAGGCTCCGATCATTTTCTTTGAGTATGCATACTCTGGTCAATACGTTTAGATTTCAGGCTCCGGTCATTTTCGTTGAGTATCCAGACTCCGGTCATTACATTGAGCGTTTAGGATCCAGTCATTTTCGTTGAGTATCATAACTCCATTTATTATGTTGATCATTTAGGATCCAGTCAGTTTCGTTGAGTATCCAGACTCCAGTTATTAGGTTAAGCATTTAGGCTCCGGTCAGTTTCATTGGGTATCCAGACTCCGGTTATTACGTTGAACGTTTAGGCTCCGGTCATTTTCGTTGAGTATCCAGACTCTAGTTATTACGCTGAGCGTTCAGGCTCCGGTCAGTTTCGTTGAGTATCCAGATTCCGGTTATTAGGTTGAGCATTCAGGCTCCAGTCAGTTTCGTAGGGTATCCAGACTCTGGTTATTACGTTGAGCGTTCAGGCTCCAGTCAGTTTCGTTGAGTATCCAGACACCAGTTATTACGTTGAGCGTTCAGGCTCTGGTCAGTTTCGTTGGGTATCCAGACTCCGGTTATTACGTTGATCGTTCAATCTCTAGTCAGTTTCGTTAAGTATCCAGACTCCGGTTATCACGTTGAGCGTTCAGACTCCGGTCAGTTTCGTTGGGTGTCCAGACACCGGTTATTACGTTGCGCGTTTAGGGTCTGGTCATTTTTGTTGAGTATCCAGACTCCGGTTATTACGTTGAGCGTTCAGGCTCTAGTCAGTTTAGTTTAGTATCCAAACTCTGGTTATTAGGTTGAGCGTTCAGGCTCGGGTCATTTACGTTGAGTATCCAGACTCTGGTTATTACGTTGAGCGTTCAGGCTCCGGTCAGTTTCGTTGAGTATCCAGATTCTGGTTTTTACGTTGAGCGTTCAAGCTCTGGTCAGTTTCATTGGGTATCAAGACACCGGTTATTACGTTGAGCGTTCAGGCTCAGGTCAGTTTCATTGGGTATCCAGACTCCGGTTATTACGTTGATCGTTCAGTCTCTGGTCAGTTTCGTTGAGTATCCAGACTCCAGTTATTACGTTGAACATTCTGACTCCAGTCAGTTTCGTTGGGTATCCAAACTCCGGTTATTACGTTGAGCGTTCAGGCTCCGGTCATTTTTGTTGAGAATCCAGACTCTAGTTATTACGCTGAGCGTTCAGGCTCCGGTCAGTTTCGTTGAGTATCCAGATTCCGGTTATTACGTTGAGCGTTCAGGCTCCAGTCAGTTTCGTTGGGTATCCAGGCTCCGGTTATTATGTTGAACGTTCAGGCTCTGGTCAGTTACCTTGGGTATCCAGACTCTGGTTATTACGTTGAGTGTTTAGGCTCCAGTCATTTTCCTTTAGTATCCAGACTCCTGTTATTACGTGGAGCGTTCAGGCTCCGGTCATTTTTGTTGAGTATCCAGACTCCGGATATTAAGTTGAGCGTCAGGCTCCGATCATTTTCGTTGAGTATCCAGACTCCGGTTATTAAGTTGAGCGTTCAGGCTCCAGTTATTTTCGTTGAGTATCTAGACTCCGGTTATTACGTTGAGGGTTCAGACTCCGGTCATTTTCGTTGAGTATCTAGACTCCTGTCATTACGTTGAGCGTTCAGACTCCGATCATTTTCGTTGAGTATGCATACTCTAGTCAATACGTTGAGATTTCAGGCTCCGGTCATTTTCATTGAGTATCCAGACTCCGGTCATTACATTGAGCGTTTAGGATCCAGTCATTTTCGTTGAGTATCATAACTCCATTTATTACGTTGAGCGTTTAGGATCCGGTCAGTTTCATTGAGTATCCAGACTCCAGTTATTACGTTAAGCGTTTAGGCTCCGGTCAGTTTCGTTGGGTATCCAGACTCCGGTTATTACGTTGAGCGTTTAGGCTCCGGTCATTTTCATTGAGTATCCAGACTCTAGTTATTACGCTGAGCGTTCAGGCTCCGGTCAGTTTCGTTGAGTATCCAGATTCCGGTTATTAGGTTGAGCATTCAGGCTCCAGTCAATTTCGTAGGGTATCCAGACTGTGGTTATTACGTTGAGCGTTCAGGCTCCAGCCAGTTTCGTTGAGTATCCAGACACCAGTTATTACGTTGAGCGTTCAGGCTCCGTACAGTTTCGTTGGGTATCCATACTCCGGTTATTACGTTGATCATTCAGTCTCTAGTCAGTTTCGTTAAGTATCCAGACTCCGGTTATCATGTTGAGCGTTCAAGCTCCGGTCAGTTTCGTTGGGTATCCAGACACCGGTTATTACGTTGTGCGTTCAGGGTCCGGTCATTTTTGTTGAGTATCCAGACTCCGGTTATTACGTTGAGCGTTCAGGCTCTAGTCAGTTTAGTTTAGTATCCAAACTCTTGTTATTAGGTTGAGCGTTCAGGCTAGGGTCATTTACGTTGAGTATCCAGACTCTGGTTATTACGTTGAGCGTTCAGGCTCCGGTCAGTTTCGTTGAGTATCCAGATTCTGGTTTTTACGTTGAGCGTTCAGGCTCCGGTCAGTTTCATTGGGTATCAAGACACCGGTTATTACGTTGAGCGTTAAGGCTCAGGTCAGTTTCGTTGAGTATCCAGATTCCGGTTATTAGGTTGAGCATTCAGGCTCCAGTCAGTTTCGTAGGGTATCCAGACTCTGGTTATTACGTTGAGCGTTCAGGCTCCAGTCAGTTTCGTTGAGTATCCAGACACCAGTTATTACGTTGAGCGTTCAGGCTCCGGTCAGTTTCGTTGGGTATCCAGACTCCGGTTATTACGTTGATCATTCAGTCTCTAGTCAGTTTCGTTAAGTATCCAGACTCCGGTTATCACGTTGAGCGTTCAGGCTCCGGTCATTTTCGTTGGGTATCCAGACACCGGTTATTACGTTGAGCGTTTAGGGTCTGGTCATTTTTTTTCAGTATCCAGACTCCGGTTATTACGTTGAGCGTTCAGGCTCTAGTCAGTTTAGTTTAGTATCCAAACTCTGGTTATTAGGTTGAGCGTTCAGGCTCGGGTCATTTACGTTGAGTATCCAGACTCTGGTTATTACGTTGAGCGTTCAGGCTCCGGTCAGTTTCGTTGAGTATCCAGATTCTGGTTTTTACGTTGAGCGTTCAGGCTCTGGTCAGTTTCATTGGGTATCAAGACACCGGTTATTACGTTGAGCGTTCAGGCTCAGGTCAGTTTCATTGGGTATCCAGACTCCGGTTATTACGTTGATCGTTCAGTCTCCGGTCAGTTTCGTTGAGTATCCAGACTCCAGTTATTACGTTGAACATTCTGGCTCCAGTCAGTTTGGTTGGGTATCAAAACTCCGGTTATTACGTTGAGCGTTCAGGCTCCGGTCATTTTCGTTGAGAATCCAGACTCTAGTTATTATGCTGCGCGTTCAGGCTTCGGTCATTTTCGTTAAGTATCCAGACTCTGGTTATTATGCTGCGCGTTCAGGCTCCGGTCAGTTTCGTTTGGTATCCAGGCTTCGGTTATTATGTTGAGCGTTCAGGCTCTGGTCAGTTACCTTGGGTATCCAGACTCCGGTTATTACGTTGAGCGTTTAGGCTCCAGTCATTTTCCTTTAGTATCCAGACTCCTGTTATTACGTGGGGCGTTCAGGCTCCGGTTATTACGTTGAGGGTTCAGACTCCGGTTATTAAGTTGAGCGTCATGCTCCGATCATTTTCATTGAGTATCCAGACTCCGGTTATTACATTGAAGGTTCAGACTCCGGTCATTTTCGTCCAGTATCTAGACTCATGTCATTACATTGAGCGTTCAGGCTCCGATCATTTTCGTTGAGTATGCATACTCTGGTCAATACGTTGAGATTTCAGGCTCCGGTCATTTTCGTTGAGTATCCAGACTCCGGTCATTACATTGAGCGTTTAGGATCCAGTCATTTTCGTTGAGTATCATAACTCCATTTATTACGTTGAGCGTTCAGGATCCGGTCAGTTTCGTTGAGTATCCAGACTCCAGTTATTACGTTAAGCGTTTAGGCTCCGGTCAGTTTCGTTGGGTATCCAGACTCTGGTTATTACGTTGAGCGTTTAGGCTCCGGTCATTTTCGTTGAGTATCCAGACTCTAGTTATTATGCTGAGCGTTCAGGCTCCGGTCAGTTTCGTTGAGTATCCAGATTCCGGTTATTAGGTTGAGCGTTCAGGTCCCAATCAGTTTCGTAGGGTATCCAGACTCTGGTTATTACGTTGAGCGTTCAGGCTCCAGTCAGTTTCGTTGGGTATCCAGACTCCGGTTGTTACGTTGATCGTTCAGTCTCTAGTCAGTTTCGTTAAGTATCTAGACTCCGGTTTATACGTTGAGCGTTCAGGCTCCGGTCAGTTTCGTTGGGTATCCAGACACCGTTTATTGCATTGAGCGTTCAGGGTCCGGTCATTTTTGTTGAGTATCCAGACTCCGGTTATTACGTTGACCGTTCAGGCTCCAGTCAGTTTAGTTTAGTATACAAACTCTGGTTATTAAGTTGAGCGTTCAGGCTCGGGTCATTTTTGTTGAGTATCCAGACTCTGGTTATTACGTTGAGCGTTCAGGCTCCGGTCAGTTTCGTTGAGTATCCAGACACCGGTTATTACGTTGAGCGTTCAGGCTCAGGTCAGTTTCATTGGGTATCCAGACTCCGGTTATTACGTTGATTGTTCAGTCTCCGGTCAGTTTAGTTGAGTATCCAGACTCCAGTTATTACGTTGAACATTCTGGCTCCAGTCAGTTTCGTTGGGTATCCAAACTCCGGTTATTACGTTGAGCGTTCAGGCTCTGGTTATTTTCGTTGAGTATCCAGACTCTAGTTATTATGCTGCTCGTTCAGGCTCCGGTCAGTTTCGTTGAGTATCCAGATTCCGGTTATTACGTTGAGTGTTCAGGCTCCAGTCAGTTTCGTTGGGTATCCAGACTCCGGTTATTACGTTGAACGTTCAGGCTCTGGTCAGTTTCCTTGGGTATCCAGACTCCGGTTATTACGTTGAGCGTTTAGGCTCCAGTCAGTTTCCTTTAGTATCCAGACTCCTGTTATTACGTGGAGCGTTCAGGCTCCAGTCATTTTTGTTGAGTATCCAGACTCCAGTTATTAAGTTGAGCGTCAGGCTCCGATCATTTTCGTTGAGTATCCAGACTCCGGTTATTAAGTTGAGTGTTCAGGCTCCAGTTATTTTTGTTGAGTATCTAGACTCCGGTTATTACGTTGAGGGTTCAGACTCCGGTCATTTTCGTCGAGTATCTAGACTCATGTCATTACATTGAGCGTTCAGGCTCCGATCATTTTCGTTGAGTATGCATACTCTGGTCAATACGTTGAGATTTCAGGCTCCGGTCATTTTCGTTGAGTATCCAGACTCCGGTCATTACATTGAGCGTTTAGGATCCAATCATTTTTGTTGAGCATCATAACTCCATTTATTACGTTGAGCGTTCAGGATTCGGTCAGTTTCGTTGAGTATCCAGACTCCAGTTATTACGTTAAGCGTTTAGGCTCCGGTCAGTTTCGTTGGGTATCCAGACTCCGGTTATTACGTTGAGCGTTTAGGCTCCGGTCATTTTTGTTGAGTATCCAGACTCTAGTTATTATGCTGAGCGTTCAGGCTCCGGTTAGTTTCGTTGAGTATTCAGATTCTGGTTATTAGGTTGAGCGTTCAGGCTCCAGTCAGTTTCGTAGGGTATCCAGACTCTGGTTATTACGTTGAGCGTTCAGGCTCCAGTCAGTTTAGTTTAGTATCCAAACTCTGGTTATTAAGTTGAGCGTTCAGGCTCGGGTCATTTTCGTTGAGTATCCAGACTCTGGTTATTACGTTGAACGTTCAGGCTCCGGTCAGTTTCGTTGTGTATTCAGATTCTGGTTTTTACGTTGAGCGTTCAGGCTCCGGTCAGTTTCATTGGGTATGAAGACACCGGTTATTACGTTGAGCGTTCAGGCTCATGTCAGTTTCATTGGTTATCCAGACTCCGGTTATTACGTTGATCGTTCAGTCTCCGGTCAGTTTCGTTGAGTATCCAGACTCCAGTTATTACGTTGAACATTCTGGCTCTAGTCAGTTTCGTTGGGTATCCAAACTCCGGTTATTACGTTGAGCGTTCAGGCTCCGGTCATTTTCGTTGAGTATCCACACTCTAGTTATTACGCTGCGCGTTTAGGCTCCGGTCAGTTTTGTTTGAGTATCCAGATTCCGGTTATTACATTGAACATTCAGGCTCCAGTCAGTTTCGTTGGGTATCCAAACTCCGGTTATTACGTTGAGCGTTCAGGCTCTAGTCAGTTTCCTTGGGTATCCAGACTCCGGTTATTACGTTGAGCGTTTAGGCTCCAGTCATTTTCCTTTAGTATCAAGACTCCTGTTATTACGTGGAGCGTTCAGGCTCTGGTCATTTTTGTTGAGTATCCAGATTCCGGTTATTAAGTTGAGCGTCAGCCTCCAGTTATTTTCGTTGAGTATCTAGATTCTGGTTATTACGTTGAGGGTTCAGACTCTGGTCATTTTCGTTGAGTATCTAGACTCCTGTCATTACGTTGAGCGTTCAGGCTCCGATCATTTTCGTTGAGTATACATACTCTGGTCAATACGTTGAGATTTCAGGCTCCGGTCATTTTCGTTGAGTATCCAGACTCCGGTTATTAAGTTGAGCGTTCAGACTCCAGTTATTTTTGTTGAGTATCTAGACTCCGGTTATTACGTTGAGGGTTCAGACTCCGGTCATTTTCGTTGAGTATCTAGACTCATGTCATTACATTGAGCGTTCAGGCTCCGATCATTTTCGTTGAGTATGCATACTCTGGTCAATACGTTGAGACTTCAGGCTCCGGTCATTTTCGTTGAGTATCCAGACTCCGGTCATTACATTGAGCGTTTAGGATCCAGTCATTTTCGTTGAGTATCATAACTCCATTTATTACGTTGAGCGTTCAGGATCCGGTCAGTTTCGTTGAGTATCCAGACTCCAGTTATTACATTAAGCGTTTAGGCTCCGGTCAGTTTCGTTGGGTATCCAGAATCTGGTTATTACGTTGAGCGTTTAGGCTCCGGTCATTTTCGTTGAGTATCCAGACTCTAGTTATTATGCTGAGCGTTCAGGCTCCGGTCAGTTTCGTTGAGTATCCAGATTCCAGTTATTAGGTTGAGCGTTCAGGCTCCAATCAGTTTCGTAGGGTATCCAGACTCTGGTTATTACGTTGAGCGTTTAGGCTCCAGTCAGTTTCGTTGAGTATCCTGACACCAGTTATTACGTTGAGCGTTCAGGCTCCGATCAGTTTCGTTGGGTATCCAGACTCCGGTTGTTACGTTGATCGTTCAGTCTCTAGACAGTTTCGTTAAGTATCTAGACTCCGGTTATTACGTTGAGCGTTCAGGCTCCGGTCAGTTTCGTTGGGTATCCAGACACCGTTTATTACATTGAGCGTTCAGGGTCCGGTCATTTTTGTTGAGTATCCAGACTCCGGTTATTACGTTGACCGTTCAGGCTCCAGTCAGTTTAGTTTAGTATACAAACTCTGGTTATTAAGTTGAGCGTTCAGGCTCGGGTCATTTTCGTTGAGTATCCAGACTCTGGTTATTACGTTGAGCGTTCAGGCTCCGGTCAGTTTCGTTGAGTATCCAGACACCGGTTATTGCGTTGAGCGTTCAGGCTCAGGTCAGTTTCATTGGGTATCCAGACTCCGGTTATTACGTTGATCATTCAGTCTCCGGTCAGTTTAGTTGAGTATCCAGACTCCAGTTATTACGTTAAACGTTCTGGCTCCAGTCAGTTTCGTTGGGTATCCAAACTCCGGTTATTACGTTGAGCGTTCAGGCTCCGGTCATTTTCGTTGAGTATCCAGACTCTAGTTATTATGCTGCTCGTTCAGGCTCCGATCAGTTTCATTGAGTATCCAGATTCCGGTTATTACGTTGAGTGTTCAGGCTCCAGTCAGTTTCGTTGGGTATCCAGACTCCGGTTATTACGTTGAACGTTCAGGCTCTGGTCAGTTTCCTTGGGTATCCAGACTCCGGTTATTACATTGAGCGTTTAGGCTCCAGTCAGTTTCCTTTAGTATCCAGACTCCTGTTATTACGTGGAGCGTTCAGGCTCCGGTCATTTTTGTTGAGTATCCAGACTCCAGTTATTAAGTTGAGCGTCAGGCTCCGATCATTTTCGTTGAGTATCCAGACTCCGGTTATTAAGTTGAGCGTTCAGGCTCCAGTTATTTTTGTTGAGTATCTAGACTCCGGTTATTACGTTGAGGGTTCAGACTCCGGTCATTTTCGTCGAGTATCTAGACTCATGTCATTACATTGAGCGTTCAGGCTCCGATCATTTTCGTTGAGTATGCATACTCTGGTTAATACGTTGAGATTTCAGACTCCGGTCATTTTCGTTGAGTATCCAGACTCCGGTCATTACATTGAGCGTTTAGGATCCAGTCATTTTTGTTGAGTATCATAACTCCATTTATTACGTTGAGCGTTCAGGATCCGGTCAGTTTCGTTGAGTATCCAGAGTCCAGTTATTACGTTAAGCGTTCAGGCTCCAGTCAGTTTCGTTGGGTATCCAAACTCCGGTTATTACGTTGAGCGTTCAGCCTCTGGTCAGTTTCCTTGGGTATCCAGACTCCGGTTATTACGTTGAGCGTTTAGCCTCCAGTCATTTTCCTTTAGTATCCAGACTCCTGTTATTACGTGGAGCGTTCAGGCTCTGGTCATTTTTGTTGAGTATCCAGACTCCGGTTATTAATTTGAGCGTCAGCCTCCAGTTATTTTCGTTGAGTATCTAGATTCCGGTTATTACGTTGAGGGTTCAGACTCTGGTCATTTTCGTTGAGTATCTAGACTCCTGTCATTACGTTGAGCGTTCAGGCTCCGATCATTTTCGTTGAGTATACATACTCTGGTTAATACGTTGAGATTTCAGGCTCCGGTCATTTTCGTTGAGTATCCAGACTCCGGTTATTAAGTTGAGCGTTCAGGCTCCAGTTATTTTTGTTGAGTATCTAGACTCCGGTTATTACGTTGAGGGTTCAGACTCCGGTCATTTTCGTCGAGTATCTAGACTCATGTCATTACATTGAGCGTTCAGGCTCCGATCATTTTCGTTGAGTATGCATACTCTGGTTAATACGTTGAGATTTCAGACTCCGGTCATTTTCGTTGAGTATCCAGACTCCGGTCATTACATTGAGCGTTTAGGATCCAGTCATTTTTGTTGAGTATCATAACTCCATTTATTACGTTGAGCGTTCAGGATCCGGTCAGTTTCGTTGAGTATCCAGAGTCCAGTTATTACGTTAAGCGTTCAGGCTCCAGTCAGTTTCGTTGGGTATCCAAACTCCGGTTATTACGTTGAGCGTTCAGCCTCTGGTCAGTTTCCTTGGGTATCCAGACTCCGGTTATTACGTTGAGCGTTTAGCCTCCAGTCATTTTCCTTTAGTATCCAGACTCCTGTTATTACGTTGAGTGTTCAGGCTCCAGTCAGTTTCGTTGGGTATCCAGACTCCGGTTATTACGTTGAACGTTCAGGCTCTGGTCAGTTTCCTTGGGTATCCAGACTCCGGTTATTACATTGAGCGTTTAGGCTCCAGTCAGTTTCCTTTAGTATCCAGACTCCTGTTATTACGTGGAGCGTTCAGGCTCCGGTCATTTTTGTTGAGTATCCAGACTCCAGTTATTAAGTTGAGCGTCAGGCTCCGATCATTTTCGTTGAGTATCCAGACTCCGGTTATTAAGTTGAGCGTTCAGGCTCCAGTTATTTTTGTTGAGTATCTAGACTCCGGTTATTACGTTGAGGGTTCAGACTCCGGTCATTTTCGTCGAGTATCTAGACTCATGTCATTACATTGAGCGTTCAGGCTCCGATCATTTTCGTTGAGTATGCATACTCTGGTTAATACGTTGAGATTTCAGACTCCGGTCATTTTCGTTGAGTATCCAGACTCCGGTCATTACATTGAGCGTTTAGGATCCAGTCATTTTTGTTGAGTATCATAACTCCATTTATTACGTTGAGCGTTCAGGATCCGGTCAGTTTCGTTGAGTATCCAGAGTCCAGTTATTACGTTAAGCGTTCAGGCTCCAGTCAGTTTCGTTGGGTATCCAAACTCCGGTTATTACGTTGAGCGTTCAGCCTCTGGTCAGTTTCCTTGGGTATCCAGACTCCGGTTATTACGTTGAGCGTTTAGCCTCCAGTCATTTTCCTTTAGTATCCAGACTCCTGTTATTACGTGGAGCGTTCAGGCTCTGGTCATTTTTGTTGAGTATCCAGACTCCGGTTATTAATTTGAGCGTCAGCCTCCAGTTATTTTCGTTGAGTATCTAGATTCCGGTTATTACGTTGAGGGTTCAGACTCTGGTCATTTTCGTTGAGTATCTAGACTCCTGTCATTACGTTGAGCGTTCAGGCTCCGATCATTTTCGTTGAGTATACATACTCTGGTTAATACGTTGAGATTTCAGGCTCCGGTCATTTTCGTTGAGTATCCAGACTCTGGTTATTAAGTTGAGCGTTCAGGCTCCAGTTATTTTTGTTGAGTATCTAGACTCCGGTTATTACGTTGAGGGTTCAGACTCCGGTCATTTTCGTCGAGTATCTAGACTCATGTCATTACATTGAGCGTTCAGGCTCCGATCATTTTCGTTGAGTATGCATACTCTGGTTAATACGTTGAGATTTCAGACTCCGGTCATTTTCGTTGAGTATCCAGACTCCGGTCATTACATTGAGCGTTTAGGATCCAGTCATTTTTGTTGAGTATCATAACTCCATTTATTACGTTGAGCGTTCAGGATCCGGTCAGTTTCGTTGAGTATCCAGAGTCCAGTTATTACGTTAAGCGTTCAGGCTCCAGTCAGTTTCGTTGGGTATCCAAACTCCGGTTATTACGTTGAGCGTTCAGCCTCTGGTCAGTTTCCTTGGGTATCCAGACTCCGGTTATTACGTTGAGCGTTTAGCCTCCAGTCATTTTCCTTTAGTATCCAGACTCCTGTTATTACGTGGAGCGTTCAGGCACTGGTCATTTTTGTTGAGTATCCAGACTCCGGTTATTAATTTGAGCGTCAGCCTCCAGTTATTTTCGTTGAGTATCTAGATTCCGGTTATTACGTTGAGGGTTCAGACTCTGGTCATTTTCGTTGAGTATCTAGACTCCTGTCATTACGTTGAGCGTTCAGGCTCCGATCATTTTTGTTGAGTATACATACTCTGGTTAATACGTTGAGATTTCAGGCTCCGGTCATTTTCGTTGAGTATCCAGACTCCGGTTATTAAGTTGAGCGTTCAGGCTCCAGTTATTTTTGTTGAGTATCTAGACTCCGGTTATTACGTTGAGGGTTCAGACTCCGGTCATTTTCGTCGAGTATCTAGACTCATGTCATTACATTGAGCGTTCAGGCTCCGATCATTTTCGTTGAGTATGCATACTCTGGTTAATACGTTGAGATTTCAGACTCCGGTCATTTTCGTTGAGTATCCAGACTCCGGTCATTACATTGAGCGTTTAGGATCCAGTCATTTTTGTTGAGTATCATAACTCCATTTATTACGTTGAGCGTTCAGGATCCGGTCAGTTTCGTTGAGTATCTAGAGTCCAGTTATTACGTTAAGCGTTCAGGCTCCAGTCAGTTTCGTTGGGTATCCAAACTCCGGTTATTACGTTGAGCGTTCAGCCTCTGGTCAGTTTCCTTGGGTATCCAGACTCCGGTTATTACGTTGAGCGTTTAGCCTCCAGTCATTTTCCTTTAGTATCCAGACTCCTGTTATTACGTGGAGCGTTCAGGCTCTGGTCATTTTTGTTGAGTATCCAGACTCCGGTTATTAATTTGAGCGTCAGCCTCCAGTTATTTTCGTTGAGTATCTAGATTCCGGTTATTACGTTGAGGGTTCAGACTCTGGTCATTTTCGTTGAGTATCTAGACTCCTGTCATTACGTTGAGCGTTCAGGCTCCGATCATTTTCGTTGAGTATACATACTCTGGTTAATACATTGAGATTTCAGGCTCCGGTCATTTTCGTTGAGTATCCAGACTCCGGTTATTAAGTTGAGCGTTCAGGCTCCAGTTATTTTTGTTGAGTATCTAGACTCCGGTTATTACGTTGAGGGTTCAGACTCCGGTCATTTTCGTCGAGTATCTAGACTTATGTCATTACATTGAGCGTTCAGGCTCCGGTAATTTTCGTTGAGTATGCATACTCTAGTCAATACGTTGAGATTTCAGGCTCCGGTCATTTTCGTTGAGTATCCAGACTCCGGTCATTACATTGAGCGTTTAGGATCCAGTCATTTTCGTTGAGTATCATAACTCCATTTATTACGTTGAGCGTTCAGGATCCGGTCAGTTTCGTTGAGTATCCAGAGTCCAGTTATTACGTTAAGCGTTTAGGCTCCGGTCAGTTTCATTGGGTATCCAGACTCCGATTATTACGTTGAGCGTTTAGGCTCCGGGAATTTTCGTTGAGTATCCAGACTCTAGTTATTACGCTGAGCGTTCAGGCTCCGGTCAGTTTCGTTGAGTATCCAGATTCCGGTTATTAGGTTGAGCGTTCAGGCTCCAGTCAGTTTTGTAGGGTATCCAGACTCTGGTTATTACGTTGAGCGTTCAGGCTCCAGTCAGTTTCGTTGAGTATCCAGACGCCAGTTATTACGTTGAGCGTTCAGGCTCCGGTCAGTTTCGTTGGGTATCCAGACTCCGGTTATTACGTTGATCGTTCAGTCTCTAGTCAGTTTCGTTAAGTATCCAGACTCTGGTTATCATGTTGAGCGTTCAGGCTCCGGTCAGTTTCGTTGGGTATCCAGACACCGTTTATTACGTTGAGCGTTCAGGGTCCGGTCATTTTTGTTGAGTATCCAGACTCCGGTTATTACGTTGAGCGTTCAGGCTCTAGTCAGTTTTGTTTAGTATCCAAACTCTGGTTATTAAGTTGAATGTTCAGGCTCGGGTCATTTTCGTTGAGTATCCAGACTCTGGTTATTACGTTGAGCGTTCAGGCTCCGGTCAGTTTCATTGAGTATCCAGATTCTGGTTTTTACGTTGAGCGTTCTGGCTCCGGTCAGTTTCATTGGGTATCAAGACACTGGTTATTACGTTGAGCGTTCAGGCTCAGGTCAGTTTCATTGGGTATCCAGACTCCGGTTATTACGTTGATCGTTCAGTCTCCGGTCAGTTTCGTTGAGTATCCAGACTCCAGTTATTACGTTGAACGTTCGGGCTCCAGTCAGTTTCGTTGGGTATCCAAACTCCGGTTATTACGTTGAGCATTCAGGCCCCGGTCATTTTCGTTGAGTATCCAGACTCTAGTTATTACGCTGCGCGTTCAGGCTCCGGTCAGTTTCGTTGAGTATCCAGATTCCGGTTATTACGTTGAGCGTTCAGGCTCCAGTCAGTTTCGTTGGGTATCCAGGCTCCGGTTATTATGTTGAGCGTTCAGGCTCTGGTCAGTTTCCTTGGGTATCCAGACTCCGGTTATTACGTTGAGCGTTTAGGCTCCAATCATTTTCCTTTAGTATCCAGACTCCTGTTATTACGTGGAGCGTTTAGGCTCCGGTCATTTTTGTTGAGTATCCAGACTCCGGTTATTAAGTTGAGCGTCAGGCTCCGATCATTTTCATTGAGTATCCAGACTCCGGTTATTAAGTTGAGCGTTCATGCTCCAGTTATTTTCGTTGAGTATCTAGACTCCGGTTATTACGTTGAGGGTTCAGATTCCGGTCATTTTCGTTGAGTATCTAGACTCCTGTCATTATGTTGAGCGTTCAGGCTCCGATCATTTTCGTTGAGTATGCATACTTTGGTCAATACGTTGAGATTTCAGGCTCCGGTCATTTTCGTTGAGTATCCAGACTCCGGTCATTACATTGAGCGTTAAGGATCCAGTCATTTTTGTTGAGTATCATAACTCCATTTATTACGTTGAGCGTTCAGGATCCGGTCAGTTTCGTTGAGTATCTAGACTCCAGTTATTATGTTAAGCATTTAGGCTCCGGTCAGTTTCGTTGGGTATCCAGACTCCGGTTATTACGTTGAGCGTTTAGGCTCCGGTCATTTTCGTTGAGTATCTAAATTCCGGTTATTACGTTGAGGGTTCAGACTCTGGTCATTTTCGTTGAGTATCTAGACTCCTATCATTACGTTGAGCGTTCAGGCTTCGATCATTTTCGTTGAGTATACATACTCTGGTCAATACGTTGAGATTTCAGGCTCCGGTCATTTTCGTTGAGTATCCAGACTCCGGTCATTACATTGAGCGTTTAGGATCCAGTCATTTTCGTTGAGTATCAAAACTCCATTTATTACGTTGAGCGTTCAGGATCCGGTCAGTTTCGTTGAGTATCCAGAGTCCAGTTATTACGTTAAGCGTTTAGGCTCCGGTCAGTTTCATTGGGTATCCAGACTCCGGTTATTACGTTGAGCGTTTAGGCTCCGGTCATTTTCGTTGAGTATCCAGACTCTAGTTATTACGCTGAGCGTTCAGGCTCCGGTCAGTTTCGTTGAGTATCCAGATTCCGGTTATTAGGTTGAGCGTTCAGGCTCCAGTCAGTTTCGTAGGGTATCCAGACTCTGGTTATTACGTTGAGCGTTCAGGCTCCAGTCAGTTTCGTTGAGTATCCAGACACCAGTTATTACGTTGAGCGTTCAGGCTCCGGTCAGTTTCGTTGGGTATCCAGACTCCGGTTATTACGTTGATCATTCAGTCTCTAGTCAGTTTCGTTAAGTATCCAGACTCCGGTTATCACGTTGAGCGTTCAGGCTCCGGTCAGTTTCGTTGGGTATCCAGACACCGGTTATTACGTTGAGCGTTCAGGGTCCGGTCATTTTTGTTGAGTATCCAGACTCCGGTTATTACGTTGAGCGTTCAGGCTCTAGTCAGTTTAGTTTAGTATCCAAACTCTGGTTATTAAGTTGAGAGTTCAGGCTCGGGTCATTTTTGTTGAGTATTCAGACTCTGGTTATTACGTTGAGCGTTCAGGCTCCGGTCAGTTTCGTTGAGTATCCAGATTCTGGTTTTTACGTTGAGAGTTTAGGCTCCGGTCAGTTTCATTGGGTATCAAGACACTGGTTATTACGTTGAGCGTTCAGGCTCAGGTCAGTTTCATTGGGTATCCAGACTCCGGTTATTACGTTGATCGTTCAGTCTCCGGTCAGTTTCGTTGAGTATCCAGACTCCAGTTATTACGTTGAACGTTCTGGCTCCAGTCAGTTTCGTTGTGTATCCAAACTCCGGTTATTACGTTGAGCGTTCAGGCTCCGGTCATTTTCGTTGAGTATCCAGACTCTAGTTATTACGCTGCGCGTTCAGGCTCCGGTCAGTTTCGTTGAGTATCCAGATTCCGATTATTACGTTGAGCGTTCAGGCTCCAGTCAGTTTCGTTGGGTATCCAGGCTCCGGTTATTATGTTGAGCGTTCAGGCTCTGGTCAGTTTCCTTGGGTATCCAGACTCCGGTTATTACGTTGAGCGTTTAGGCTCCAATCATTTTCCTTTAGTATCCAGACTCCTGTTATTACGTGGAGCGTTCAGGCTCCGGTCATTTTCGTTGAGTATCCAGACTCTAGTTATTACGCTGAGCGTTCAGGCTCCGGTCAGTTTCGTTGAGTATCCAGATTCCGGTTATTAGGTTGAGCGTTCAGGCTCCAGTCAGTTTCGTAGGGTATCCAGACTCTGGTTATTACGTTGATCGTTCTGGCTCCAGTCAGTTTCGTTGAGTATCCAGACACCAGTTATTACGTTGAGCGTTCAGGCTCCGGTCAGTTTCGTTGGGTATCCAGACTCCGGTTATTACGTTGATCGTTCAGTCTTTAGTCAGTTTCGTTAAGTATCCAGACTCCGGTTATCACGTTGAGCGTTCAGGCTCCGGTCAGTTTCGTTGGGTATCCAGACACCGGTTATTACGTTGAGCGTTCAGGGTTCGGTCATTTTTGTTGAGTATCCAGACTCCGGTTATTACGTTGAGCGTTGAGGCTCTAGTCAGTTTAGTTTAGTATCCAAACTCTGGTTATTAAGTTGAGCGTTCAGGCTCGGCTCATTTTCGTTGAGTATCCAGACTCTGGTTATTACGTTGAGCGTTCAGGCTCCGGTCAGTTTCGTTGAGTATCCAGATTCTGGTTTTTACGTTGAGAGTTCAGGCTCTGGTCAGTTTCATTGGGTATCAAGACACCGGTTATTACGTTGAGCGTTCAGGCTCAGGTCAGTTTCATTGGGTATCCAGACTCCGGTTATTACGTTGATCGTTCAGTCTCCGGTCAGTTTCCTTGAGTATCCAGACTCCAGTTATTACGTTGAACGTTCTGGCTCCAGTCAGTTTCGTTGGGTATCCAAACTCCGGTTATTACGTTGAGCTTTCAGGCTCCGGTCATTTTCGTTGAGTATCCAGACTCAAGTTATTACGCTGCGCGTTCAGGCTCTGGTCAGTTTCGTTTAGTATCCAGATTCCGGTTATTACGTTGAGCATTCAGGCTCCAGTCAGTTTCGTTGGGTATCCAGGCTCCGGTTATTATGTTGAGCGTTCAGGCTCTGGTCAGTTTCCTTGGGTATCCAGACTCCGGTTATTACGTTGAGCGTTTAGGCTCCAATCATTTTCCTTTAGTATCCAGACTCCTGTTATTACGTGGAGCGTTCAGGCTCCGGTCATTTTTGTTGAGTATCCAGACTCCGGTTATTAAGTTGAGCGTCAGGCTCCGATCATTTTCGTTGAGTATCCAGACTCCGGTTATTAAGTTGAGCGTTCATGCTCCAGTTATTTTCGTTGAGTATCTAGACTCCGATTATTACGTTGAGGGTTCAGACTCCGGTCATTTTCGTTGAGTATCTAGACTCCTGTCATTATGTTGAGCGTTCAGGCTCCGATCATTTTCGTTGAGTATGCATACTTTGGTCAATACGTTGAGATTTCAGGCTCCGGTCATTTTCGTTGAGTATCCAGACTCCGGTCATTACATTGAGCGTTAAGGATCCAGTCATTTTTGTTGAGTATCATAACTCCATTTATTACGTTGAGCGTTCAGGATCCGGTCAGTTTCGTTGAGTATCCAGACTCCAGTTATTATGTTAAGCATTTAGGCTCCGGTCAGTTTCGTTGGGTATCCAGACTCCGGTTATTACGTTGAGCGTTTAGGCTCCGGTCATTTTCGTTGAGTATCCAGACTCTAGTTATTATGCTGAGCGTTTAGGCTCCGGTCAGTTTCGTTGAGTATCCAGATTCCGGTTATTAGGTTGAGCGTTCAGGCTCCAGTCAGTTTCGTAGGGTATCCAGACTCTGGTTATTATGTTGAGCGTTCAGGCTCCAGTCAGTTTCGTTGAGTATCCAGACACCAGTTATTACGTTGAGCGTTCAGGCTCCGGTCAGTTTCGTTGGGTATCCAGACTCTGGTTATTACGTTGATCATTCAGTCTCTAGTCAGTTTCGTTAAGTATCCAGACTCCGGTTATTACGTTGAGCGTTCAGGCTCCGGTCAGTTTCGTTGGGTATCCAGACACCGGTTATTACGTTGAGCGTTCAAGGTCCGGTCATTTTTATTAAGTATCCAGACTCAAGTTATTACGTTGAGCGTTCAGGCTCCAGTCATGTTTAGTTTAGTATCCAAACTCTAGTTATTAAGTTGAGCGTTCAGGCTCGGGTCATTTTCATTGAGTATCCAGACTCTGGTTATTACGTTGAGCGTTCAGGCTCCGGTCAGTTTCGTTGGGTATCCAGATTCTGGTTTTTACGTTGAGCGTTCAGGCTCCGGTCAGTTTCATTGGGTATCAAGACACCGGTTATTACGTTGAGCGTTCAGGCTCAGGTCAGTTTCATTGAGTATCCAGACTCTGGTTATTACGTTGATCGTTCAGTCTCCGGTCAGTTTCGTTGAGTATCCAGACTCCAGTTATTACGTTGAACGTTCTGGCTCCAGTCAGTTTCGTTGGGTATCCAAACCCCGGTTATTACGTTGAGCGTTCAGGCTCCGGTCATTTTCGTTGAGTATCCAGACTCTAGTTATTACGCTGCGCGTTCAGGCTCTGGTCAGTTTCGTTGAGTATCCAGATTTCGGTTATTACGTTGAGCGTTCAGGCTCCAGTCAGTTTCGTTGGGTATCCAGACTCTGGTTATTACGTTGAGCGTTCAGGCTCCGATCATTTTCGTTGAGTATGCATACTCTGGTCAATACGTTGAGATTTCAGGCTCCGGTCATTTTCGTTGAGTATCCAGACTCCGGTCATTGCGTTGAGCGTTCAGGATCCAGTCATTTTCATTGATTATCATAACTCCATTTATTACGTTGAGCGTTCAGGATCCGGTCAGTTTCGTTGAGTATCCAGACTCCAGTTATTACGTTGAGCGTTCAGTCTCCGGTCAGTTTCGTTGGGTATCCAGACTTCGGTGATTATGTTGATCGTTCAGGCGCCGTTCATTTTCGTTGAGTATCCAGACTTGGGTTATTACGTTGAGCGTTCAAGCTCCAGTCAGTTTCCTTGAGTATCCAGATTCCGGTTATTACATTGAGCATTCAGGCTCCAGTCAGTTTCGTTGGGTATCTAGACTTCGGTTATTACGTTGAGCGTTCAGGCTCTGGTCAGTTTCCTTGGGTATCCAGACTCCAGTTATTACATTGAGAGTTCAGGCTCCAGTCATTTTCCTTTAGTATCCAGACTCCGGTTATTACGTTGAGCGTTCAGGCTCCGGTCATTTTCGTTGAGTATCCAGACTCTAGTTATTACGCTGCGCGTTCAGGCTCTGGTCAGTTTCGTTGAGTATCCAGATTTCGGTTATTACGTTGAGCGTTCAGGCTCCAGTCAGTTTCGTTGGGTATCCAGACTCTGGTTATTACGTTGAGCGTTCAGGCTCCGATCATTTTCGTTGAGTATGCATACTCTGGTCAATACGTTGAGATTTCAGGCTCCGGTCATTTTCGTTGAGTATCCAGACTCCGGTCATTGCATTGAGCGTTCAGGATCCAGTCATTTTCATTGATTATCATAACTCCATTTATTACGTTGAGCGTTCAGGATCCGGTCAGTTTCGTTGAGTATCCAGACTCCAGTTATTACGTTGAGCGTTCAGTCTCCGGTCAGTTTCGTTGGGTATCCAGACTTCGGTGATTATGTTGATCGTTCAGGCGCCGTTCATTTTCGTTGAGTATCCAGACTCGGGTTATTACGTTGAGCGTTCAAGCTCCAGTCAGTTTCCTTGAGTATCCAGGTTCCGGTTATTACGTTGAGCATTCAGGCTCCAGTCAGTTTCGTTGGGTATCTAGACTTCGGTTATTACGTTGAGCGTTCAGGCTCTGGTCAGTTTCCTTGGGTATCCAGACTCCAGTTATTACATTGAGAGTTCAGGCTCCAGTCATTTTCCTTTAGTATCCAGACTCCTGTTATTACGTTGAGCGTTCAGGCTCCGGTCAGTTTCATTGAGTATCCAGACTCCATTTATTACGTTGAGCGTTCAGGCCCCGGTCAGTTTCATTGGGTATCCAGACTCTGGTTATTACGTTGATCGTTCAGGCTCCGGTCATTTTTGTTGAGTATCCAGACTCGGGTTATTACGTTGAGCGTTCAGGCTCCGGTCAGTTTCATTGAGTATCCAGATTCTGGTTATTACGTTAAGCGTTAAGGCTCCGGTCAGTTTTGTTGGGTATCCAGACTCCGGTTATTACGTTGATCGTTCAATCTCTTGTCAGTTTCGTTAAGTATCCAGACTCCGGTTATTACGTTGAGCGTTTAGGCTCCAGTCAGTTTCGTTGGGTATCCAGACACCGGTTATTACGTTGAGCGTTCAGGGTCCGGTCATTTTTGTTGAGTATCCAGACTCCGGTTATTACGTTGAGTGTTCAAGCTCCGGTCAGTTTAGATTAGTATCCAAACTCTGGTTATTAAGTTGAGGGTTCAGGCTCGGGTCATTTTCGTTGAGTATCCAGACTCTGGTTATTACGTTGAGCGTTCAGGCTCCGGTCAGTTTCGTTGAGTATCCAAATTCTGGTTTTTACGTTGAGCGTTCAGGCTCCGGTCAATTTCATTGGGTATCAAGACACCGGTTATTACGTTGAGCGTTCAGGCTCAGGTCAGTTTCATTGGGTATTCAGACTCCGGTTATTACGTTGATCGTTCAGTCTCCGGTCAGTTTCGTTGAGTATCCAGACTCCAGTTATTACGTTGAACGTTCTGGCTCCAGTCAGTTTCGTTGGGTATCCAAACTCCAGTTATTACGTTGAGTGTAACACCCCCTTTCTATACCCCCAAAATAAACAATTAAATCATTTAGGAACAAATTCAGAATTTCATCAGAGTATATTTGCAACGTGGCATAAAAGGGAAATATCACATTATCATAAAAATTCCAACACATACAACTCCTGCTCAAACGGATATGCAACAACAGGGTATCACCCACAAGAAATATTTAGAACAAGGCGGAAATATCCAAATATTCCATAATTCTCCAAAACATATGTTCACATATACAATTATCATTCATCATGTTTACGAAACATATCATCAGCAGATACATGCACAGATGTATCACAAAAAAAATCAAAATAATTCCTATCTACCCGGTGCTACATATCAGAGCCGACCGACCAAAAAGGGAAGAAGCCACGCTTCACAAAAATACCTCCAGCAATCTAATCTGCAATGCCTCATAGAGCATTAAAAGAAACAACAGAAGGGTGAGAAACGATATCATAATAACAATGCATATATATATATATATATATATATATATATATATATATATATATATATATATATATATATATATATATATATATATATATATATATATATATATATATATATATATATATATATATATATATATATATATATATATATATATATATATATATATATTTATATATATATATATATACATAATATCCAATATACGTCTTTCGCATTCTCACCGCAACTCACCTCGTCATACCGTACATCGCAATGTATTCACATTATCTATTTACAAATAGAACACCATGCATATACAATATGCGTCAACAATGTTTATATCAGTTAATAAACACAGAAAACATACATATACATATATTCACACATACATGTGTCTTCAAGCATACCAATCATGCCAATCATCAACAATTCATATAAACATTTACAATTATGTTTATTCACCATACACCATGCAAGATGTCAACATGCAACTCATAGAGACCGACACACGACTCTATGCAGATGCAAATGCGGTACCGACTCATTTCAACAGGTTCAATTGAAGAACCAAATAACCATCGCTCACACCCCGCATGGGCACACGAGGTTCTGCAGATTCTACGCGGAATCAAAATAACCATCGCAACATACGAGGTTCTGCAAATCCACCGAGGGATCAATAATTAACCATCGCTCACACCCCACAAGGGTACACGAGGTTCTGCAGATTCACCAAGGAATCAATTGACACAAGAATGCATACCATGATGCTTCACATGCAACATGACTCATGACACTCTTGAAATGCACACATGTTTACAAACATACTCATGCATTCTACACATTCATCGCATATATTCATACAAACATCATAGATTTTTAATCCAGCTAAACAATGCACATAATTGCCCAAACGGTCACAATTCATAATCTAGGATTCACGCCATACGGCTACCCACAGCACATCACAAACCAGCATATAAGCTATTAAATCAAAGAAGGGTCGATCGCCACCCAAACCCCAAGCCACGACAGCACCACGCAACAGGGAAAATTCATCCTGCTACGTTCGCTACACGCTCGCCTAGCGAGCTGCTAGCGAGCCTTCGCTACCTCCTCGCCTAGCGAACTGCTAGCGAGCAAGAACAGAGGCTACATACCTCGTTCGCTACCCCGTTCGCCACAGCGAACCTCCAGCGAGCTCCTCGCTACTCCCTTCGCTGCCAGCGAGGGACATCAGGATCTCACTGTCCCAAGTCTGGGACCGTTCGCTACACGCTCGCCTAGCGAGATGCTAGCGAGCGTTCGCTGCGTGCTCGCCTAGCGAGTCGCCTGCGAACAACAACATTCAGTTCTGCTCCAGCACCTCCAAACTCACCAAAATCACCCGATTAAATCCAAAGTTGTTCCAGTAGCCTTAGTCTAACATATATCGTCTAACCTACATCATCTAATCACGATTCTAACCGTTAAACAACGATTCCTTTCGATTAAACCAAATTCAACCTAAAATGGAAAGTGTAGAAAAACTACCAACAATCCAAAACAATCCAACAAAATCATACATGATTATACACATTGATAGAATAATAAAGTTTCACACCCTTACCCGATCAATCGGAAGCTTTGGTGATGATTTCTTGAAGTTCTAGGTTTTCCTCTCCTTTTCTCTTCACTTCCTCTTTCTTTCTCTTCTTTTTCTTTCTATCTTACTATATTTTCTCTTTTCCTCTCTTATCTCATAATTCTATTTCCTTCCTCTCAAATTCTTTCCACTCACTAATCAATCAATTCTCATAAAATTATCCACTTAACATAATTACTAATGCCCAAAATACCCTCCGGCCTATTTTACTCGAAAACTCTCCAAACAGGTAAAAATAGCATAACATACCAATATAACATATTAACACATAATTTCCACGTTAAAATAAATAATTATCCAATTAAATAAAAAAGGACTCAATGAAATGGGAATCGGAATCGGGGCGTTACAACTCTCCCCCACTTAGGAATTTTCGTCCTCGAAAATATTACCTAATTCGAACAGCTCAGGATGCGACTCACGCGTCTTACTCTCCAATTCCCAAGTCATATTGCCTTCCGCAGCACCTCCCCATGCTACTTTTACAAGCGGAATATCCTTGCCCCTTAGGTTCTTAACTTTGCGGTCCAAAATCATAACCGGTAAAACCTCAACCGTAAGATTATCTCTTACCTCCACCTCATCCATAGGAATCACATGTGACGGATCTGGAACATGCTTCCGAAGTTGCGAAACATGGAACACATCATGCAAATTTGAAAGATTCGGAGGCAACGCCACACGATAAGCCACCGCACCAACTCGTGCAATAATTTGATACGGACCAATAAAACGAGAAGTCAACTTCTTTGACTTCAAAGCACGACCCACACCCGTAACCGGTGTAACTCTCAAAAACACATGGTCACCTTCTTGAAATTCAAGATCCTTCCTTCTCTTGTCATGATAACTCTTTTGCCTATTCTGAGAAGCTTTCATCTTCTCCCGAATAAACTTCACCTTCTCCGTCGTTTGTTGTACCATCTCCGGTCCAACTACCGATCTCTCTCCGGTTTCATGCCAACACAAAGGTGTTCGACATCTCCGACCATACAAAGCCTCAAATGGTGCCATACCAATACTTGCATGAAAACTGTTGTTGTAAGTGAACTCAATCAATGCCAAAAGGCTATCCTAAACACCACCTTGCTCGAGCACACAAGCACGTAACAAGTCCTCCAACGATTGAATCGTCCTCTCAGTTTGGCCATCCGTCTGCAGATGATACGCCGAACTCAATCTCAACTTAGAACCTAAAGCCTTTTGCAAACCTTCCCAAAATCTCGAAGTAAATCTAGGATCTCTATCTGACACGATACTCTTGGGAACTCCATGCAACTTCACAATCACCCGAACATAAATCTCGGCTAACTTTTCCAAAGGATAACTAATATCAATCGGAATAAAGTGAGCAGATTTAGTAAGCCTATCAACAATCACCCAAATAGCATTGTGACCTCTTTGCGTATTTGGTAAACCCGTAACAAAATCCATTGATATACTATCCCATTTCCATTCCGGAATATCCAACGATTGCATCAAACCGCTAGGCTTCTGATGTTCAACCTTAGACTTCTGGCAAGTCAAAATCGAATACACAAACCGAGCTACATCCCTCTTCAATCCGGACCACCAAAAGATTTTCTTCAAATCCTGATACATCTTATTCGCACTCGGATGAATACTCAAATTACTCTGGTGTCCTTCCTCCAATATCATCTTTCTCATGTCCACATCGTCGGGAATACAAATACGACCACGGAATCTCAAAACTCCAAAATTATCAACTTTAAAGTCCTCATTCTCATTCATCATCAAATCCACAAATTTCAAATCCAACTTTTGCTTTTCACGAACGGTAGCAAGAAAATCATTCGTAACATGCAACATACCAAGTTTCACACTTCTCGGCGTCATTTCACAAACCAAACTCAAATCTCTAAAATTCTCCAAAAGTTATCATTCTCTTACCATCAATGTAGACATATGCACTAACTTCCGACTCAAAGCATCGGCTACAACATTTGCCTTACCCGGATGGTAATTCAAACCAAAGTCATAATCCTTCAAAAACTCTAACCACCTCCTTTGCCTTATATTCAATTCCTTTTGTTCAAATAAATACTTCAAACTCTTGTGGTCGCTAAAAACTTCAAATCTCGCACCATAGAGATAATGCCTCCAAATTTTCAAAACAAAGACCACGACCGCCAATTCCAAATCATGAGTAGGATAATTCTTCTCATGCACTCTCAATTGCCTTGAAGCATAAGCCACAACTTTACCGTCTTGCATCAAAACACCACCCAAACCGGACAAAGAAGCATCACAATAAACCACAAACGATTCCGTCGGATTTGGCAAAATCAAAACCGGCGCCGTTGTCAACCGTCTCTTAAGTTCAACTAAACTCTTCTCACAATTAATGTCCCAAACAAAAGTCTTTCCCTTACAAGTCAACTGAGTCAACGGAAGTGACAACTTCGAAAATCCCTCAATAAACCTCCGATAATAACCGGCCAAGCCCAAAAAGCTTCGGATCTCCGTAACCGACTTAGGAGCCTCCCATTGCATCACCACATTAATCTTGGACGGATCAACACAAATACCATTACCAGAAATAACATGCCCAAGAAAACTCACTTCCGATAACCAAAACTCGCACTTGGATAACTTAGCATACAATTGCTTCTCCTTCAAAACTTGCAACACAACCCGCAAATGCTCTTCATGCTCTTCTTGAGACTTAGAGTAAATCAAAATGTCGTCAATAAACACAACTACAAAACGATCCAACTGCTCATGAAAGATACGATTCATATATTCCATAAACACACCCGGCGCATTAGAAACTCCGAATGGCATCACAAAAAATTCATAATGACCATACCGTGTCCTAAAAGCCGTCTTTTGAATATCTTCTTCTTTAACACGAATCTGGTGATAACCTGACCTCAAATCAATCTTACTAAAAACACGGGCACCAACCAATTGGTCCATCAAATCATCAATTCTAGGAAGCGGATACTTATTCTTAATAGTCACCTTATTCAACTGTCGATAATCAATACACAACCGCATGCTCCCATCTTTCTTCTTTACCAACAATACCGGCGCACCCCAAGGAGAAACACTCGGCCTAACAAATCTCTTTTCCAATAAATCATTCAATTGTTTCTTCAAGTCTACCAACTCCGATGCCGACATACGATACGGTGCCATCGAAATCGGTCTAGTACCGGGAACTAGATCAATCAAAAACTCAACTTCCCTTTCCGGCGGTACATCCGTAATGTCCTCCGGAAATACTTCTAGAAAGTCACATACCACTGGAACCAAATCCATTTCAACCTTATTCTCTACCGACAACGACGCAAACAAACAGAACACTTGAGCTTCATCCGCCAAAAGTTTCTTCAACTCTTTAGTGGATAGAAAACTCTCTTCCTCCTCATCTCCCAAAGATGGAAACCTCACCAACTTGTGATAACAATCAATACGAACTCTATTATACTGCAACCAATTCATACCCAAAATCACATCTAATCCTTCTAATGGCAAACACACCAAGTCCATAATAAAGTCCTTACCATACATGGTCAAGGGACAACTCAAACATACCGAAGACGTAGTTACCAACCCCGAAGCGGGCGTCTCAATAACCATATCACCACCATAAGAAGAAAAACACAAATCCAAACGCTTAGCGCACTCGAAAGAAATAAACGAATGAGTCGCTCCGGTATCAATAATAGCAACTAAAGGCATATTATTAATAAAGCATGTACCTTTAATCAACCGATCCGCATTAGTAGTGTCTGCACCCGCTAATGCAAATACCTTCCCGCTTGACGGAGCTTGCTTTGCCTTAGTACACTTTGTACTAATATGACCAACCTCCCCACAGTTAAAACACTTAATCACATTCCTTCTACATTCAGTTGTAGCATGACCAAGACCACCACAGTTAGCACACTTTTCCCCAGCCTTCTTACACTCAAAAGATTTGTGCCCCACTTCGCCGCACCTATAGCACTTAATGGGACCAGAACTTCCTCCTTCGGATTTCTTGACAAAGTGTTCCCTATGCTTGCCTTTATCAGCAGGCGTCACATAAGGCCCACTCCTTACTGGTTGCTTCCCTCGCTTCTCATTCAAACTCTTATAGTGAGTAGAACGAGCTCTACTATCCTCTTCGAAAATTCTACAGCATTCGGTTAAGTCCGAAAATCTTCGAATCCTCTAATATCCCACAACTTGCTTGATCTCCGGGCGCAAGCCGTTCTCGTACTTAGTACACTTGGAAAATTCCGCCGTCACCGCATCATAGCGAGGATGGAATTTCACCAACTCCGTAAACTTAGCCGTGTAGTCAACCACGGACATGTTCCCTTGTTTCAATTCTAGAAACTCCATTTCCTTCTTTCCCTTCACACTCTCCGGATAATACTTCCTCAAAAATTCAGTGCGGAACAAATCCCAAGTTATTTCCTCATCATCAACTTCAAGAATTTGTCTTATACCGACCCACCAGTCATCGGCTTCTTCTCTCAGCATGTGAGATCCAAGTCTCACCTTGTTCCCCTCAGCGCAATTCATAACTCTGAAGATCCTCTCGACCTCCTTCAGCCAAATCTGAGCACCGTCCGGATCAAACCTTCCTTTGAACACCGGCGGCTGATTCTTTCTAAACTCATCGTTAGCATTCACATTCGGCGCACCCTGCACCGCTCGAGCCATCGCTTCCAATGCCGCAGCCATCGCATTGTCATTACGACCAGCCATATTATGATTATTCCCAAAAATAACAAGAAGGTCAAATAACCGTTCAACCAACAAAACAGCGAGACAGATACAACTGACTCAACACTGGCTCTGATACCACTTAATGTAACACCCCCTTTCTATACCCCCAAAATAAACAATTAAATCATTTAGGAACAAATTCAAAATTTCATCAGAGTACATTTGCAATGTGGCATAAAAGGGAAATATCACATTATCATAAAAATTCCAACACATACAACTCCTGCTCAAACGGATATGCAACAACAGGGTAGCACCCACAAGAAATATTTAGAACAAGGCGGAAATATCCAAATATTCCATAATTCTCCAAAACATATGTTCACATATACAATTATCATTCATCATGTTTACAAAACATATCATCAGCAGATACATGCACAGATGTATCACAAAAAAAATCAAAATAATTCCTATCTACCCGGTGCTACATATCAGAGCCGACCGACCAAAAAGGGAAGAAGCCACGCTTCACAAAAATACCTCCAGCAATCTAATCTGCAATGCCTCATAGAGCATTAAAAGAAACAACAGAAGGGTGAGAAACGATATCATAATAACAATGCATATAAACATATATATATATATATATATATATATATATATATATATATATATATATATATATATATATATATATATATATATATATATATATATATATATATATATATATATATATATATATATATATATATATATATATATATATATATATATATATATATATATATATATATATATATATATATATATATATATATATATATATATATATATATATATATATATATATATATATATATATATATATATATATATATATATATATATATATATATATATATATATATATATATATATATATATATATATATATATACATAATATCCAATATACGTCTTTCGCATTCTCACCGCAACTCACCTCGTCATACCGTACATCGCAATATATTCACATTATCTATTTACAAATAGAACACCATGCATATACAATATGCGTCAACAATGTTTATATCAGTTCATAAACACACAAAACATACATATACATATATTCACACATACATGTGTATTCAAGCATACCAATCATGCCAATCATCAAAAATTCATATAAACATTTACAATTATGTTTATTCACCATACACCATGCAAGATGTCAACATGCAACTCATAGAGACCGACACACGACTCTATGCAGATGCAAATGCGGTACCGACTCATTTCAGCAGGTTCAATTCAAGAACCAAATAACCATCGCTCACACCCCACATGGGCACACGAGGTTCTGCAGATTCTACGCGGAATCAAAATAACCATCGCAACATACGAGGTTCTGCAAATCCACCGAGGGATCAATAATTAACCATCGCTCACACCCCACAAGGGCACACGAGGTTCTGCAGATTCACCGAGGAATCAATCGACACAAGAATGCATACCATGATGCTTCACATGCAACATGACTCATGACACTCTTGAAATGCACACATGTTTACAAACATACTCATGCATTCTACACATTCATCGCATATATTCATACAAACATCATAGATTTTTAATCCAGCTAAACAATGCACATAATTGCCCAAACGGTCACAATTCATAATCTAGGATTCACGCCATACGGCTACCCACAACACATCACAAACCAGCATATAAGCTATTAAATCAAAGAAGGGTCGATCGCCACCGAAACCCCAAGCCACGACAGCACCACGCAACAGGGAAAATTCATCCTGCTACGTTCGCTACACGCTCGCCTAGCGAGCTGCTAGCGAGCCTTCGCTACCTCCTCGCCTAGCGAACTGCTAGCGAGCAAGAACAGAGGCTACAAACCTCGTTCGCCACAGCGAACCTCCAGCGAGCTCCTCGCTACTCCCTTCGCTGCCAGCGAGGGACATCAGGATCTCACTGTCCCAAGTCTGGGACCGTTTGCTACACGCTCGCCTAGCGAGATGCTAGCGAGCTTTCGCTGCGTGCTCGCCTAGCGAGCTGCTAGCGAGTCGCCTGCGAACAACAACATTCAGTTCTGCTCCAACACCTCCAAACTCACCAAAATCACCCGATTAAATCCAAAGTTGTTCCAGTAGCCTTAGTCTAACATATATCGTCTAACCTACATCATCTAATCACGATTCTAACCGTTAAACAACGATTCCTTTCGATTAAACCAAATTCAACCTAAAATGGAAAGTGTAGAAAAACTACCAACAATCCAAAACAATCCAACAAAATCATACATGATTATACACATTGATAGAATAATAAAGTTTCACACCCTTACCCGATCAATCGGAAGCTTTGGTGATGATTTCTTGAAGTTTTAGGTTTTCCTCTCCTTTTCTCTTCACTTCCCCTTTCTTTCTCTTCTTTTTCTTTCTATCTTACTATATTTTCTCTTTTCCTCTCTTATCTCATAATTCTATTTCCTTCCTCTCAAATTCTTTCCACTCACTAATCAATCAATTCTCATAAAATTATCCACTTAACATAATTACTAATGTCCAAAATACCCTCCGGCCTATTTTACTCGAAAACTCTCCAAACAGGTAAAAATAGCATAACATACCAATATAACATATTAACACATAATTTCCACGTTAAAATAAATAATTATCCAATTAAATCAAAAAGGACTCAATGAAATGGGAATCGGAATCGGGGCATTACATTGAGCGTTCAGGGTCCGGTCATTTTTGTTGAGTATCCAGACTCCAGTTATTACGTTGAGAGTTCATGCTTCGGTCAGTTTAGTTTAGTATCCAAACTCTGGTTATTAAGTTGAGCGTTCAGGCTCCGGTCATTTTCGTTGAGTATCCAGACTCTGGTTATTACGTTGAGCGTTCAGGCTCCGGTCAGTTTCATTGGGTATCAAGACACTGGTTATTATGTTGAGCGTTCAGGCTCAGGTCAGTTTCACTGGGTATCCAGACTCCGGTTATTACATTGATCGTTCAGTCTCCGGTCAGTTTCGTTGAGTATCCAGACTCCAGTTATTACGTTGAACATTCTGGCTTCAGTCAGTTTCGTTGGGTATCCAAACTCCGGTTATTATTGTTGCACCCTAAAATTTGCCCAACCTTATTCACTTGGTTTATGTTTCATTGTCATTAGCATTTGCATATAGAGTCATGTACATAGACTAATCATCTGCATAGCATAAGCATAGCAAGTCATACAACAGGGGGATCAAGCATTATTCTCATCTCTAGAGGCCTATCAAGAGGATGTTATCCCAATTCAATCTCATTCAAGTCATCTGGAAAGAATTTGAAAGCAAAGAGTGCAGCAGATCAAGCCTTGAGTCCATCTCCTAGCTGAGGGTGTCTGAGGGTCATCAAGAGGGTTGTGAGCTGTGAGTTGAAGGCATGGAGAGTATCTAGACATTATGAGAGACTTAGAAAGTCATTTAAAGAAGGAGACAAGTCATTGAGGAGAGCACAAGAGCTATAGCTGAAGGCAGTCAACTAGGGTTTCATCTGGGTCAACCCTAGGTTAACCCTAGGTCAATTGACTGATTTAAGGGGCATTCAAGTCTAGTAGAGAGATGTGGGGTTCATCATTGGACATATAAAAGAAAGATATGGAGATATGCCAAGGAGAATTCAAGAGAAATCAAGGAGAAGAGGAGTTTCTAAATTAGGGTTTCTGTGTAAAATCCCCTAGTTTAGGTCAAATTTCCAAGCAAGATAAGTCAAAATGCTAGCTTCAAATGGCTTCTTGGCCAACATGAAACTTGTAGAGGATCTCAATACCTTTAATTTGAGTGGTGGAAGACATCAAGGAGATTTATAGAACTCAAGTTATGGTCCTTGCAAGTTACAGGTCATCTGAGGTATCTGAAATTTTGTCTGTGAAAGTGACTTGACTTCCAAGCAATTTTTACCCCTCAAGGAGATTTCAAATGAATTCTTGGTCAACATAAGAATTGCTCCTCATTGTCTTAGATTTCTAGAATGGTATAGTATGCCTTCATATGATGTGTGGAACTCAACTTATGGTCTTGGCAAGCAAAGGGTATTTTGGGCATTTGTGAATTACAGGTCATTTTAACCTATGTCCAAAACTCATACAAGGAGGCCTCAAATGGAAAAACTTACAACATAAAACTTGTTCAAAATGTGATTTTGAGTCTAGAAAGAAGGTCACAAATTGTTGGAAAAGCTCATAACATGAAGTTGCATGATTGGTCCAAATTTGAACTAAAATGGCTTATAATTTGAATAAAGTCAAAGTGGAAAATGGTTTGGGAGATTTATAAGTCCAAATGGAGACTTCCAATATATGATTTTGAATGGAAAAGACATTCTAAAGACAATGGTTCAAGCACTTTTTTGAGTTTAGTGGAAGATTTCAAAGTTATCCTTGGTTACTTGCATTTTAAGAAACATAGCCAAAATGAATCAAAGTTGGAAGGCAAGGGAATGTGTAAGAGGGATCTAGAAGTTACCATTGAACACTATATATTCATGAAATGAGAATTGAGCAAGGGTTGGATTCATTTTTCACCAAGAATTTCCCAAATTCTCTCATTCTTTCTCATTGCATTTTCACTTCAATTCCTCAAATTCTTCACCAATCACCATCAAAATCAACTTCATCATACTGATTCATCATCATAGATCAGAATTCAACCAAGAACAAGGTGTGATCAATCCATTTTCGAGCACTTCCATCATCAACATCAAAATTGCAAATTCAGTTGGAACTCAAGATCCAGTGCAAGATTCCTCAAAGTGTTGCATACAGAATCAAGTAGAGCAATTGTAGATCAGGATCCAAGCCTCAAAAGCCTCAGATCCACGAGTTCCATCATCATCCACAAGATTCCACACCAGGTGCATTTTCTCTGCCACAGCTTGATTCAGTTAGTTTAGCATAGATTTGTTAGTTTAGATATGATGTAGGATGTTAGTAGAGCAATTAGGATGAGTTTGGAGTAGTTTAGTGATGATTGTTAGTAGGTGTACCAAACTGTTAGGATGTAGAACTCGTGGCATAGTGCATTAGAATCTTAGGTTGTTAGCGCAGGATAATCACCATTAGTCATAGATTAGATTAGTATAAGTTTGATGGAGAATTATGCTGATGAGTTGCAGAGCATTTTCATGGTGACCAGAGATTATTGCTATCGGGTTGAGAGTTGTGTTGAGTTTCAGATCAATCTAAGACCATAGGCTTATAGAGGGAGGAATTTAGAGTGTTTTTCATGTTTACATCGTGGTGTTTCATGCATTGTGGAGTGAGAACCGATTGAGGGAAGTTGGTGCGTGCATGGAGTTTCATGGAGTATAAACCCTAGCTCATATGATCCATTGGAGAAGACGAAATCTGGAGCGTCCGTTTGGTGTTAGACCTTTGACTCAGAAGCCCATCGTGTGGCTGAGATTTGATTCTGAGATTTGGAGGGAAGTTGTGGTGCCCTAAACGCACCGTTTCATTAATTGAAACGGGCGGGCCTAAGTGAGTGATATCCCCACCCCCCAATGCTTGAGCCCAATCAGTTTTGAACGTGAACTCCTACTTTTCTCACCCCCTGATTCCTCTTCTTTGTTATTATTATTGCTGACTGGTTCTGGGCCTTAACCAACTTGCTACGCGCACCCCCTGTTTGCTGGCCCATCCTGATTACAACTAGGCGTGTTTTCTATTAGTACCCCCCTCCCTTTATTTCATTATATTCTTTTATTTTCTTTAATTCTTTTTATGCATTTTCCAAAATTCATAATAAATACATAAAAAATCATTTTCAATTCATTCTTTTTACACTATTTTCTTTAGGATGTCTAGAAAATTATAGAAAAATAAAATTGCATTTTTATTTTTATTTCGTATTTTTTCCATATTTTCTAAATAAATGTCATTTTAAATAGTTTCATTTCATGCATAAATTTGTTAATTTTTGTTCTATTAATTGCTTTAATATTTTGTGCCCATTCTTTTTAGGTTGTTTAGTTTAGATGTTCAACTTGTAAATGCAATTTAGTTCCCATTTTTAGGAATTAATTTTAGGTGCTTAATGTAGTCTTGAACAACATGAACAAATTAGGGTTTTTTTTTAGGTGATGACTTAGGAAGTTTGATTCTTTCCCTTAAGACTTAGGGTTTGACTAGATTAGTTATGGGACTATAGGGGCTATGGGTAGTTATTAGATCCCTTAGAAAAAGTCAGGATTCCCCTACTGCTATTAATATACTGTATGTCTGATTGACTGGTGTGGTGTGCCCTCTGGGATTATTGCTTGCTTGCCTGGGTATTGGGATTGTCTGGGGACTTGGGAGAGCTGAAGACTTGAGGAGATGAAGACCTTTGGATATTCAGAGATTGAGGATCAACTGCCAGAGTTGGAGAAGAGGTTCTTGCTAGCAGCTGCTGAGGAGTCTAGGGTTTAGGAGATAGGCAGAGCTCTAGGTTAGAAAGCTTGTTTCTCAAACATGGATTGCCTTGTCTGCATCCATCCTTTCTCTATGATTCAAAGTCTCTTTCAGATATCCACCTCCTTCCTTTGGAAGGATCAGTGAATATATTTGAAAGATAGAACTTTTGAGAGGAAACTTTCTGTTTAGTGTTAACAGTTGATGAACCACCCTTGGTAGGTAATTAACTGTCTAACATTCATTCACTGCACTCTTGTGACTGATTCCTCATCCTGGAGGTTTGAACTTGAAGAAAAGCCATTACAGATGGAAGACAGATGATCAAAGCCCTTGCCTGAAGGCCATGAAGATGGAGATTGATGCTTGTTGAAGCCTGTAGCTGATTGGAGATTACTTGAAGATGGATGTTGATTCAGAGCTGCTGAAGCTGCTTCTTTTTTGCTGTATTTCATTTGCTGATGTATTGATTGGTTTTCTGGACTGTATTGTTTGCTGTTTACCCTGTTGGGTTGAAAGTGAAGCCTGTTCACTTTCGCCTATTGTTTTCTAGGTTCGAGGTTGAGTGGGACTCCCTTGCCTCGCTTGTACTGTTGCATCCATGCATTTTACTGCTTTACTGTATATATCTGTTATTGTTTCTGTTTCTGCCTATCCCGTAGGATCTCTGTTTCTCTCTGTGCAAGAGAGGAGCATGATAGACACTAGGTCTTAACCCATGCATGATAACATTAGGTTAGTCTGTTTCCCTTCGCAACCGTAGGTTAGAGTTCTGTCTCTTTCTTTCTCAAAACAAACAGAAAAACACAATAAAGATTTCAAACACAATAAAAGACACTTCTTCCGTAAAAGAATGTGAACTCATCAAGACGTCATTTTTGTCCGCTGGGACTGTTAATCAGAAAACCCTTTTTCAGAAGGAATAAAATCAATCAAGACAAGCTTGTGTCGTACGTGGCCCGAACTACGTTTGCTCTGATCTTTCATGCCGTGTGAAAGTACGTAGGCATAGGATGCGATATCCTAGCGAGCAACCTTCCCCTCCTTTCCCGTAGGTAGGCGAACTACGTTGACTCTGATTTCTCGTTCCAGGCGGGAATACGTAGGCATAAAGTGCGATACTTTGCCGAGTCATTTTTATTTTCATCTTATTTTATTTTTAACCCCTGACCTATAGTTTAGATAGAATAACAATCCATACCCGAAAACAAGCGTGGATCCCGTCGAGTACGACGGACGTGAGGGGTGCTAATACCTTCCCCTTGCGTAACCGACTCCCGAACCCCGGTTTTGGTTGCGATGACCATACCTTTCCCGTGTTGTGCGAGGTTTACTCTGAGCGTTTCCTTTCCCTCCCGTGGGATAAATAACGCACGGTGGCGACTCTTCTGTTCAGCCGGCGCCGATTTTCGCAGTAGCGACAGCTGGCGACTCTGCTGGGGATCCAACGTCCCCTGGCTGCTAAGGACTGCGATAGTTCTTATGCATTTGGGATCCAACGTCCCTTAAGAGAGTCAATCCTAGCGCTTGTTTTCCCGTCGAGGATTTTGTATGGAGTTATTGTGTATTTCTAACCTTGTATTTTCAGCTTTATATATTGATTATTATTGCTGTATTTGGGGTGTGACGGGTGTTCTGATATTGAGTGAGAAGCCGGACCTGGGCTTGAGTGCACCTAGAATTAGCGTAGAAAGTAGTGGGCGCGTGCCGGCTTTGCTTGCATTAGTGTCTCATGAAATCTACACTCGGACGAGGTTCTTCTGGTTGGCTTCTTTTTCTACCCTTTGGGTCGAAGGGGTTGTTGGTCAGCTGAATTGTCGACTCCGGGAACCGATCATTTGGAAGTTGGCTGAGTGAGGCCTCTTCAGGATTTGATGATGCCACTCCTTCTGGGAATCGTATCATCAACCCTGAAAGTCTGTGACGCCGACGACCGCATAGGATGCCGTACCTTGTGCCAGTTATAGGGCCACCCACCTGTGAGGGGATTTGGGGTATGCAGGTAACCAGACCTTCAGATACCGGTTATTTCTTGATCAGAGATCCTGGGTATTTATGGAGAGTTAGGAGGTCTGTCAGAGACCATTTGGAGATGTGTTTTGAGGTCTGTCAGAGACCAGTTGGAGAGTTCTGAGGTCTGTCAGAGACCAATTGGAGATGTGATTTGAGGTTTACCAGAGACCAGTTGGAGTTATGGTTTGAGGTCTGTCAGAGACCTGTGTTGGAGCTTTGTTATAGGTCTATCTGAGACCAGGGTTTGATGACTTCTGGATGGTCTATCTGAGACCTTTCTTGATTGAGTTCAGGCTATTCAGCTACAGCTTTGGTCCCTGTTGCATGTTACTTGCATTGCATTGCCTGCATATCCATTACCATTTGCATTTCACTAACGTGTGTCTGTGCTGCAGGTGCATTTGCATTTCCCTAGTTCTAGTGCCCGGACTTCTGAGTATTGATTATGGCTGGTTTAAGGAAAACAGTTGCGTATAAGCTGCCTGCACCTGATATTACTTCTTTGCTTGGTCTGATATCTCTTGCTGATGAGGAGGTTAGGAGAAGCTTCAGAATGAGCCACGGGAGATTATTGAGATTAGTCTGTAAGCCCACGGCTGATGAGATGAACGGGCTATACACCTTGATGCAGTTCTATGACCCCGCATTGAGATGCTTTACTTTTGCTGACTTTATTCTAGGACCTACCATTGAAGAGTATGTGGAGTTTACCGAGCTTCCTGTGCAGAACGAGGTTCCCTTTATTCACTCTGCTGCTGAGCCCAAGTTGGAGGACTTAGCCAAAGCCTTGCATATGAACGCTGCAGAACTGTTATTGACTTCTTGGCTTGGGGTTTCAGGTTTCTCTCTTGATTTCTTAGTGGTCAAAGCTCGAGAGTACGCCAAGAACGGTTGTTGGGTGGTTTTCAATGCTATTTTGGCTTTATGCATTTATGGAATTGTGCTGTTTCCTAACTTGCCCAACTTTGTGGACCTGGACGCTTTCTATCTGTTTGCCGCGGGCAACCCAGTGCCAACGTTGATCGGAGACTTCTATCACTCATTGCACTATAAGAATGAGAACCGAAGAGGAAAAGTTGTTTACTGCTGTACTCCTCTGTTGAATATGTGGTTCAAGAGTCACCTTCCCATGAAGGGACCATTTGTAGACAGTGCAACCTCAGCCAGTTGGTCAGAGCGCCTGATGAGGCTATGTTCCGAAGACATTGTGTGGTTTGATCGAGACCTGTTGGGATCTGAGCTCATTTTCAGTTGTTCTGGGTACCCTAATGTGCCGCTGATAGGAAGAAAAGGGTGTATCAATTACAACCCTTCTCTATTCATTCGCCAGTTCGGTTATGCGCTGAAGAATCCACCTCAGGAGGAAGAAGTACAGGAATCTCTGTACTTCACAGGTGACGTAAAGGGGGAGTTATTAGCCAAGTTGCAACATGCCTGGACGCGTATTAACCGCAAAGGGAAGCCACTGTTAGGTAAGAACGATTGCCAAGCTTATGAACCTTACAGGGTTTGGATCCAGGAACGAGCAAGTCAGTTATTAATGCCATTTCCAGCTGCACCCGTCATTGTTCCCGTCCCGGCAGAAGAGCCAACTACTGTTTCTAGGGAAGTCTACGAGCAAGTTGTGAAGGAAAAGGAAGCCTTGATGAAGATTAATGAAGGGTTAGAGCAAGAGTTAGCCCAGGCACGCAGCGAGAAGAACAAGGCCGTATATGCTTTCCAACAACAGATAGAGCTAGTAAACAGACTAGGGGCTGAGTTGACTGAGGAGAAGAAAAAGCGCGAACGTCTGGGGCAAGAGTTAAGAAGTTCCCATGACATGCTGGAAGCAAAAAAGAAGGCGCTCGACGCAGCACACCGAGAGATATCCTCTTGCAATAAGACTTGGAATGCTACACTCACTAACAATAAGAAGAGGGAAGATAAGCTGAAGCAGCAAATTTCCGACCTCGAAGAGAAGTTGAAGTCTAGCATCAAGAAGTGTGAGGAAGAAGTGATGACCCGGTATAGTGTCCAGCATGCACTGAACAAGGCAATCAAATCCAGAGATGAAGCAGTGTCTCAGAAGCGAAAGCTAGAAGATTGCTTCGGAGAAGCAACATGGGAAGAAACTGCTGAAGACGTACGCCGTGTCCTTAAGAGGAGAAACCAGCTTGTTGAAGGGCTGCTTGATCGACCAAGCCATCCGGAGACCAAGAAGTTGATAGAGGAGTACCAGACTTTTGGGAGGATTTGATCATTTCATGTAGTAACTTGTACGCTTTATTTGCATAGTGCTGACCATCACCAGGATTGTTGGTTGAGGTCATGCCTTCTTTGTACTCTCAGTAACATTGTACTCTGGGTTTATTGATTCTCCCTGCAATATATGAGGCTTTCTATGATTCAGCTCCGATATCCCTATTGTCAGCACTGTCACTGCACCGGCACCTTCGCACTAGAACTGGGGGAATGAACTTCCCTAATGCACAGACACATTGCATTGCATTCATATTCATATTGCATTACAGGTAATCTTTGGATGGTGTCTTATTTCCTGCTCTGTATCAGGTACTTAACAGGATTCCAGATCAACATCCGCACCGCTATTCTACACGCTCCAATTGTCGGAAAATCATGGACCAGATGCAGAACGAGATGCAAGATGTGCGCGAGAAGCTCGCCCTCTTCATGCAGACCATGGAAGCTATAGCAAAAGGGCAGGAGAACTTGCAGGCCATGGTCCAGCCTTTGTTGGCTCGCAACGCTGGTCATGGTAATGAAGATCATCAGTCTGTCCGGGTTGATACTGCTCATGGAGACGGCACTCCCACGCCAGTGGCTCCGCCCGTAGTCAATATACCTGCTGCTAATGTCAACAACGCTACCGCTGCTGTGAATGGTAACGTCGGAGTGGGGAATGAAACTGCTGTCCATAATGCTGGGCTGGGTGATGTCAATTTGGGAGATAATCTAGGAGGCAATGGCTTTGTCAATACTGGGTTCGGATTCAACGATCAGGGATTCGATAACACTGGCAAGTATGGCTTTAATGCTCAAGGCTTTGGGCAAGATGGTTATGGTATGGTCAATCAGGGTTACGGAGGCTTTGGAAACGGAAATGGTACTGGATTTATGGCGTTTGGTCCTGCTGGAGGTGTTCAAGGGTACGGCAACAGAGGCCGAGGTCCGGGGATGAATCAGATCAGAGCTGGACGTAATAATGGATATGATGGGTACGGGGCTGGAAATGGTATGTGGCAAGAAGATCAGCAGGAGGATGCCTTCTCTGGAGGAGGTTTTGAAGGGCCGATGGACGATTCCCAAAAGATTAGAATGCTGGAAGAGCAGATGAAGGGAGTCCTAAACCAGAGTGCTGTGGGATTGGACATGGCAACAATGGGCTTGGTACCTGGCCTGAGGGTGCCAATCAAATTCAAAGCTCCTGCATTCGATAAGTATAAAGGAGACACATGTCCGAAAGTGCATGTACGAGCTTATTACAGAAAGATGTCTGCGTACTCCACTGATGAAAGAATGCTAATGCATTTCTTTCAGGATAGTCTGTCGGGCCCTTCCCTAGAGTGGTACATGGGGTTGGAGCCAACTGATATCAAGACTTGGAAGCAATTGGCGGAGGCATTTGTAGCCCATTACAAATATAACAGCGACCTGGCGCCCAATCGGGTCCAGTTGGCCGGGCTTTCGCAGAAGAAGGGGGAGAGTTTTAAAGAGTACGCGCAAAGGTGGCGCGATATGGCTGCCAGGGTCCGTCCTCCGGTGGAAGATAAGGAAATGAATGATATGTTTGTCGGCACATTCACAGGGTTGTTTCATGATATGCTGTTTCATACGTCTCTGGCCAGTTTTTCAGACCTGATTCTGATGGGGGAAAAGATTGAACGTAATATTAAGCAAGGAAAGTTCCAAGTCGAGGAATCAACTGCATCTGGCAGTAATAGGAAAGCTTATGGGGGGCGCCGTCAGGGCGAGGCAAGCGCAGTATTTGGAGGCCGAGGCAGGGGACGAGGTCAATATCGTCAGCCGCAGCAGGTGTCGAGTGTTACTATTCCCTATCAGCAACAACTGGTTCAGCAGCAGCCAATGCCACAGCAGCAGCAGCCTCAGCAGGGGGCACAACAGGCTCAACGAAGATTCCAGGGTAGTAAACCGAGAAGAGTGTTTGAGAAGCCTCCCTCAACCTATGCTGATTTATTGCAGACATTGTTGGGATTAAACCTGGTAGAGAAAAGAACTCTGGCGCCGATAACGGGAGCTCCCCCGTTCGGCTACGATGCAAGCAGGCACTGTGAGTTTCATTCTGGGGCCCCGGGTCACGATATAGAAGGTTGTCATGCTTTTAAGCACGTTGTGCAGGATCTCTTAGACAACAAGACTATCAATTTCGGAACGGCCGGTCCGAATATAGTCCAGAAACCCATGCCTAATCATGGGGCTAACGTCGTTCTGACTGAGGAGGGTCTGAATCTTATTATGAATGTTGAAGATTTAAAGACGCCGCTGAGCGAGATAAAGAGCCGACTGTTACAAGGAGGTGTTTACCCAGGATGTAACGAGTATTGCTTGGATTGTTGGACCCTAGCTGGGGGGTGTGAGGATTTGAAGAAAGGCATTCAGGCTTTAATTGATGAAGGTATATTGCAGTTTGATCGAGCGGCAACTGACGAGCCTGCAGGGGCAGTGGTGGATAATCAGAGGGATGTGGCCACGGTAACGATTCCTCGGAAGACGATCACTATTGCAGCACCAGCTCAGCGACCACCGATTACCATAACTAAAGCCGGGCCAATCCCGTACGAGAACACGAAAGCAGTCCCATGGTCATATGGGTTAGAGGTGTATTGTGACGGGATAAAGATTGATGTTAACAAGCAGCCAGTGGAGATGGTGGATAATGTTGTTGGCTCAGGAGGCATGACGAGGAGCGGCAGGATCTTTATATCTCCTGAAGTGGAGGCTGAAAGGCTAGCGAAAGGAAAAGGGAAAGCGGTTGAGAATGTTCCGGTACAAGCAAGTGGAAAAGAAGCAGCATCGAAGGATGTGGAAGAATTCATGCGCTTAATTCGGAAAAGTGATTATAAGATTGTGGAGCATCTGCAGCAGACACCGTCCAAAATATCTATCTTGTCATTGCTCTTATGTTCGGAAGCTCACAGAAACGCTTTGCTGAAAGTCTTGGACACTTCTTTTGTACCCCAAGACGTCTCCGTAAATCAGCTAGAGGGAGTATTGGCACATGTGAATGCAGGCCACAGTCTGGGTTTTACCGATTTTGACTTGACTCCGAAAGGGAGAGATCATAATATGGCATTACACGTATCTGTTGAGTGTAGAGGATCAGTAATGTCGCACGTATTGGTTGACACCGGATCATCTTTGAATGTGCTGCCTAAGAAGGCGATGATGAAGCTGGATGTTCGAGGGATTTTGTGTACACCCAGTGATTTGGTAGTCAGAGCGTTTGACGGCACGCGGAGAACAGTCTTCGGATCGATTACCTTGCCTCTGCAAGTGGGGCCGGAAGTGTTTGCAACTGAATTTTATATCATGGATATACAGCCTGCGTATAGCTGCTTGCTTGGGAGACCCTGGATTCATGGGGCAGGGGCTGTCACGTCTACCCTGCATCAGAAGTTAAAATATATGGTCGGAGACAGCGTAGTCACCGTGTGCGGAGAAGAAGACATCCTGGTCAGCCATCTATCTTCGTTTAAATATGTGGAGGTCGACGGAGAGATCCATGAGACACCATGCCAGGCATTCGAAGGTTTGCGCATCAAGGACAAGGGTCCCGGGCCGAGAAAAGTGCCAGAGATAGCTGTCTCATCGTATAAAGAAGCTCAAGCTCTAGTGGAAGCAGGAGAAGCCAAGGGCTGGGGCAAAGTGCTGGACATTCCTGTGAAGATGGACCGGTTCGGACTGGGGTACCGACCGTCGTCATCAACTCCTTCCGTGGGAGCCCCCCGTTTCAAAAAGTCAATTACCATCTCTGCCAGTGGAGTATGTCATGAAACTGTCAATGCTGCTTCAGAGTCTGATGAAGGGGACAGCGACTGTGATATGGATGCCTGGATTCAGCCAAGCACGCCAGGACAAGGACTGTGCAACTGGTCTATTCAGGAGCTTGTTCCTGTGACTTTTAAACAGTAATGCTTTGCTTTATTAATTGTTGAATAATCTGATGTCTTGCCCGGGGCATCAGGGTTTGCTTAGGGCTGTGTTGTTATAAACATTGCGTGTTAATCATTAAATAAATGGCGTTTTTCATGTGCAAATACTGTAATCTCTGTCCTTCTTATTTTTTATTTTTCAATAAAATGGCAATGTGGTTATTCGCTTTATACGCATTTTGAAGCACTTAACCATTCCTTTTGCAGGATAATATTTTCAGATGACATCCTTGAACCACCTATGACTCGTCCCGACTTCAAGCACCCGGTATTCCAAGCCGAAGAAGAGGTTGTCGAAGATAGCGACGTTCCTGAAGAACTGTCTTGGTTAGTGAAGCAAGAGGAAAGAGCCATTCTGCCTCACGATGAGGTCATCGAAATTATCAATTTGGGGTCGGAAGGGGTTGAGAAGAATATTCGTATCGGAGCCGCACTGCAGAGTGATATCAAGCGAAGACTGGTTGAAATGCTCCGAGAGTATAATGATGTATTCGCTTGGTCATATGAAGATATGCCGGGGCTCGATACAGATATGGTTGTGCACCGCCTGCCACTGAAAGAAGATTGCCCGCCAGTCAAACAAAAGCTTCGCAGAACTCGACCAGATATGGCAATGAAGATCAAAGAAGAGGTGCAGAAACAGTGGGACGCTGGTTTCCTGGCTGTGACGAAGTATCCCTCATGGGTTGCTAACATCGTACCAGTGCCAAAGAAAGATGGCAAGGTTCGGATGTGCGTGGATTATAGAGATTTGAATAAAGCAAGCCCAAAAGACGATTTTCCACTTCCTCACATTGACGTGTTAGTTGATAATACCGCTCAATACTCCGTATTCTCCTTCATGGATGGCTTTTCAGGCTATAATCAGATTAAAATGGCGCCAGAGGATATGGAGAAGACTACCTTCATAACGCCGTGGGGAACATTTTGTTACAAAGTGATGCCCTTTGGTTTGAAAAATGCCGGGGCAACATATCAGCGTGCGATGACGACTCTCTTTCATGACATGATGCATAAAGAGATCGAAGTTTATGTTGACGACATGATTGCCAAAGCCCAGACGGAGGAAGAGCATCTGGTGAATCTGTTGAAGTTGTTTAAAAGACTTAGGAAGTTCAGGCTGAGGCTGAACCCTAATAAGTGCACCTTCGGGGTGAGATCGGGTAAACTGCTGGGGTTTATCGTAAGTGAAAGAGGAATAGAGGTCGATCCTGCTAAAATAAAAGCAATTCAAGAAATGCCGACGCCTAAAACAGAGAAAGAGGTGCGCGGGTTTTTAGGGAGATTGAACTACATCGCCCGGTTCATATCTCACCTAACTGCTACGTGTGAACCATTATTCAAGTTGCTAAAGAAAGATCAAGCTGTAACATGGAACGAAAATTGTCAAAAGGCGTTCGATAAAATAAAGAAGTATTTGCAGGAACCTCCTATTTTGATACCCCCGGTGGCAGGTAGACCCTTGATAATGTATTTGACGGTTCTTGAGGGAAGTATGGGTTGTGTTCTCGGTCAACACGACGAGACAGGGAGAAAAGAGCATGCGATCTATTACCTGAGTAAGAAATTTACAGACTGTGAATCTCGATACTCAATGCTGGAGAAAACTTGTTGCGCGCTAGCCTGGGCCGCCAAGCGTTTGAGGCAGTACATGCTGAATCATACAACCATGCTCACCTCGAAGATGGATCCTATCAAATATGTATTCGAAAAGCAGGCGTTGTCAGGTAGAATTGCCCGTTGGCAGATGGTCTTGACTGAATATGATATTCAATACGTCTCGCAAAAGGCTATAAAGGGGAGTGTGTTGTCCGAGTATCTGGCGGAGCAGCCTATTGAAGAGTACCAATCGATGAGATTTGATTTTCCTGACGAGGATATCCTGTACTTAAAGATGAAAGATTGCGAAGAGCCGTTGCCAGACGAAGGACCAGAGTTGGGTTCTAAATGGAAGATGATATTTGACGGAGCTGTGAATGCTTACGGTAGCGGAATAGGGGCAATCATCACGACGCCACACGGGTCGCACATCCCGTTTACTGCCCGATTGACCTTTGCCGTTACCAACAATGAGGCCGAATACGAAGCTTGTATAATGGGGCTTGAAGAAGCCATTGATTTGCGAATCAAACATTTAGACGTATACGGAGACTCAACTCTGGTAGTGAATCAGATAAAAGGGGAATGGGAGACACGTCAGCCCAATTTGATACATTACATGAATTATGCAAGGAGATTGTTGCCTTTCTTCGACAAAGTTGAATTGCATCACGTACCGCGGGCAGAAAATCAAATGGCTGACGCCCTTGCCACTTTGTCTTCCATGTACAAGGTCAACTTCAGGAACGAAGCTCCCCAAATCACTATCTCTCGGTTGGACAGACCAGCTTATGTATTTGCAATCGATGAAGCATCCGATGACAAACCGTGGTATTTTGATATCCTTAATTTCCTGAAGAATAAAGAATATCCGGCTGGGGCATCCAGTCAAGATCAGAAGACTCTCAGGAGATTAGCGGGTAATTTCTATTTGAACCCGGATGGCGTCTTATACAGAAGGAACCACGATTTGGTGTTGTTGCGTTGTGTAGACGAGAAAGAGGCAAAGCTTCTCATGGAGGAAATTCACGAAGGTGCATTTGGTACGCATGCTGGTGGACATGCTATGACGAGAAAGCTGCTGAGGGCAGGTTATTTTTGGCTGACGATGGAAACTGATTGTTTCAAGTTCGCGAGGAAGTGCCACAAGTGCCAAATCTATGCTGACAAGATACATGTGCCTCCAAGTCCTCTAAATGCGATGTCATCTCCATGGCCATTCTCGATGTGGGGAATCGATATGATTGGAAAGATCGAGCCGACGGCTTCTAACGGGCATCGGTTCATCCTAGTAGCAATCGATTATTTCACCAAGTGGGTGGAAGCGGCGTCTTACGCAAATGTAACGAAGCAAGTGGTGGCCAGATTCATCAAAAGAGATATCATTTGCCGATATGGGATTCCCGAGCGGATAATCACGGACAACGGTTCAAATCTGAACAACAAAATGATGAAGGAGCTCTGTCAGAATTTCAAGATCGAACATCACAACTCCTCCCCTTACCGACCCAAGATGAATGGCGCTGTTGAGGCGGCCAATAAGAATATCAAGAAAATCGTCCAGAAGATGGTGGTGACCTATAAGGATTGGCACGAGATGCTACCTTTCGCTTTGCACGGTTATCGTACGACGGTACGCACATCAACCGGGGCAACTCCATTCTCGTTGGTATACGGAATGGAAGCGGTATTACCATTGGAAGTGGAGATCCCTTCTCTGAGGGTATTGCGAGACGTTCAGCTGGACGAGGCAGAATGGGTAACGAATAGATTGAACCAACTGAGCTTGATGGATGAGAAGAGGCTAGCTTCTCTAGCATACGGTCGTTTGTACCAAAGACGAATGAAGAAAGCGTACGACAAGAAGATACTTCCGCGAAGCTTTCAGACGGGCGACCTGGTGCTAAAAAGGATTCTCCCGCCGCAAGCAGATCACAGGGGCAAGTGGACCCCCAACTACGAAGGGCCATACGTTGTCAGAAAGGTCTTTTCAGGAGGAGCGTTGTTGTTGTCCACCATGGACGGAGAAGACTTTGTGTCACCTGTGAATTCGGACGCAGTTAAAAAATACTTTGCTTAAAATAGACCCGCTGGACAGAAAAGGAGAATCCAGGCAAAAATGGGGCATCCTGGCGAACCAAAAACAGAATGAAAGGTTCGGGCAAAAGTTAGGGATAAAATTGAAAAAATGTACACCCGCGAAGTTGAAAACCTACACTGGGCGGCTTCGGCAAAAAAGGGTATCCCGGTGAACTGAAAACCCGTAAAGGGCGGTTCACGCAAAAGTTAGGGATTTGAAAAGCAAATGACTGCGGTCCGAATTCAATGAGCATCAATGCGGGAGAATATACTTAAGGAGCCAGTTATTAGATACAATCTCTTCAGAAGTGAGGATACCGGGAAAGCATTAGAGTCGGGCGAGTCATGGGAGGATCAGTTCGTGGTGTTCATCTGCATCCCGTTGCCGACATGTGTACAAATTTAAGTTGTCAATATTCATGCTTCTTGTGCATACTTGCATACTTATGTATTTGCTTTGTGTAGCTTCCTCATTTCAGGAGTTACATCCCGTGTACAAAAAACTCCGCCCATTCAGGGGCCCAATCAATGAAAATATGTTATTCAGTACTTGATGCTGGTTCTTTACTGTTTTGTGCATGATAAAATGCCTAAGTTTAGTGAAGCTAGCATGAGTATAACATCGCTGGCCCTTGCCAACAATTGTTAAAGCTTTGAATTAACTGAGTATAACGTCACTAACCTGAATTGACTTGATTGCATAGGCTTGTCGTGTCTTGTTTGTGTTGTTGCAGGTTTCATAACCATACGAAGAAGGTGATCAAAAGATTGCGATAATGAAAGACTCAGTCTTCACGCAGGTCATGCGTGTTCTTCCTGAAGAAGGATAGAATTCCCCAGCTAACCGTAGCTTATCCAAAGGACGTGCTCCAGAAAAGTTATTCGTCCTCAGCAGAGTTTGACGATTCCAAGATCGTAAGGCTGTATTCAGGCAGGTTCATCTTTCCCCGCAGGGTCATGCACTCTCCCCCAGGGGAGTCAGTTAATTTTCTCCAAGAGAATCATCCCATCCCCAGCGGAATTCTCTTTGCAAGTGTTTTCATTCCTTCCAGTGGAACTCGAAGATCAAGGCTCTCCAAAGCAGAGTCGATGGTGGTTCCTGTCATTTATTTTGTCAGAGATACTGTGTAATATCAGTTTACGTTCCAGCAGAAAGCCCGATCGAACTATGCGCATCTGCTATTCCCCAGCAGGGGGGTTACCTCAACAAGGTGTTTGGTTTAAGTTCCTAATTTCCCAGCTGAGTCGACTTCACCCTTCCAGCATTTATTTTGCTGGAATAATTCTGTAGCATCTGGCTATCCCGGCGGAGTCGGCATTATCCTTCCAGCATTTATTTTGCTGAAGCAGTTCCTGTATTCTAGCAGTTCAGGTAGAGAGAGTTCTTGCTCAAATGAACTACCAAACAGTCAAAATCTCGGCATGGGACGTCCAATGTCAGTTTCGGCAGTATTCCCCACAGAGTTGCCAGAATAAGTTTCTCTTTGTTCCCAGGCAGAATTAGTTGTCATCGGAGGTTCCATGAATCAGAATTTCAGAGGCCACCGCCGGTTATCAGAGCAGGCGTCCGATAGTTGGTTTCCAGACATCCCCAGTAGAGTCCGTTTCAAAGTCGCTGTCACGTCAGTGCTAAGAAGTTTGTGGGTGAGGATCATTGGAGAACTAAGCCCTGACGCGGACAATTTATTCCTATATTGACGGGTTTTCTTCAGAAGTGGGCGTCCTAACGTGGACAGGTTTATTTCCCCGGATTGGTGAGGTGCGTTAGTCCTAACGTGGACGGATTCGGTTTCTCGAAATTAGTGGAATGGGAGGTCATGACGTTGACAAAAGTAATTACCCTTTGTGTTGGTGCCCTGACGTGGATAGATCAGACCAGGATGTGAGTCCTTACGTGGACAAGTCTTATTTCCTCAGCGGGTCGAAGACGCATGAGTCCTAATGTGGACAAATCAAGACGAGATCAGTGTCCTGACGTGGACAAATCAAAGAAATTATTATTCCTAACGTGGAGAGGTGGGTCCTAACGTGGACGATGTAGTCCTTACGTGGACATCTCAAGCCAGAGTCCTTACGTGGACAGATTAAGATGGCATTCCTGACGTGGAAAAATGTAGTCCTGACGCGGACAAATCGGAAAGAAGTTGGTATTCCTTACGTGGAAAAATCAGAGTCCTTACGTGGACAGATCAAGAGCATCCCTTACGTGGAAAGAAGTGGTTCCTAACGTGGAAAGAGTGGAGTCCTTACGTGGACAGATTAAGATGGCATTCCTTACGTGGAAAAATGTAGTCCTGACGCGGACAAATCGGAAGGAATTGGTTGCCTTATGTGGAAAAGTTATGTTTCCTTGCGTGGAAAACGGATAGCATTCCTTACGTGGAAAGAGGCTTGTATTCCTGACGTGGAAAGAAAGAGTGTATTCCTGACGTGGAAGGGGTTTAGTTCTGATGTGGACAGACTCAAAAGAAGATTTATTCCTTACGTGGAAAAATTGGGGTCCTTACGTGGACAGATTCAAGAAAAGTTGATTCCTGACGTGGAAGAATGATGTACTCTTTACGTGGAAAGTTGAGTCCTGACGTGGACAGGTTCAGAACCAAAGTTGGATTCCTTACGTGGAAAGATTGGAGTCCTGACGCGGACATGTTAAGTGATATTGGAGTCCCTACGTGGACAGATTGATATAGTTCTCCTTATGTGGAAAGAAAATTGCTTTCTAACGTGGAAAGATGAAAGGGTTAGTCCTGACGTGGACAGATACAGAAGAGATGATTCCTAACGTGGACAGGTGTTACTCCTAACGTGGACAGATGTTACTCCTAACGTGGAAGAATTTTATTCCTAATGTGGACGATTCAGTTTATGGAAATGCAGACGAATTATCCCCAGCGGAGTTGCCGAGGTTTTCTGGGTTAACAGCAAATGGAGTCCTAACGTGGACAGGTTTTAGTTGAGATTTCTTTGTATTGACGACAGACAGAGTCCTAACGTGGACAAGCAAGCAATATGTTATGACAGAATCCTCTTCAGAACGGTGAAGACAATCCCCAGCACAGTCGCACGAGATCAGTGGGTTGCCGTAACAGTCAAATTCAGCTGATGAATGTCATTCCTCAAGCAGGAGCGCAATTTAGTTTTGCGGTTGGCAAATTTCTGGTTTCACTAGTATTCAACCGTCTCGTACCGCGAATGTCTGAAGGCTCCGGGCTCTTCACCCAATCGGGTCCAAGCCGCTTGAATAGGGGCAGCTGTTGCACCCTAAAATTTGCCCAACCTTATTCACTTGGTTTATGTTTCATTGTCATTAGCATTTGCATATAGAGTCATGTACATAGACTAATCATCTGCATAGCATAAGCATAACAAGTCATACAACAGGGGGATCAAGCATTATTCTCATCTCTAGAGGCCTATCAAGAGGATGTTATCCCAATTCAATCTCATTCAAGTCATCTGGAAAGAATTTGAAAGCAAAGAGTGCAGCAGATCAAGCCTTGAGTCCATCTCCTAGCTGAGGGTGTCTGAGGGTCATCAAGAGGGTTGTGAGCTGTGAGTTGAAGGCATGGAGAGTATCTAGACATTATGAGAGACTTAGAAAGTCATTTAAAGAAGGAGACAAGTCATTGAGGAGAGCACAAGAGCTATAGCTGAAGGCAGTCAACTAGGGTTTCATCTGGGTCAACCCTAGGTTAACCCTAGGTCAATTGACTGATTTAAGGGGCATTCAAGTCTAGTAGAGAGATGTGGGGTTCATCATTGGACATATAAAAGAAAGATATGGAGATATGCCAAGGAGAATTCAAGAGAAATCAAGGAGAAGAGGAGTTTCTAAATTAGGGTTTCTGTGTAAAATCCCCTAGTTTAGGTCAAATTTCCAAGCAAGATAAGTAAAAATTCTAGCTTCAAATGGCTTCTTGGCCAACATGAAACTTGTAGAGGATCTCAAGACCTTTAATTTTAGTGGTGGAAGACATCAAGGAGATTTATAGAACTCAAGTTATGGTCCTTGCAAGTTACAGGTCATCTGAGGTATCTGAAATTTTGTCTGTGAAAGTGACTTGACTTCCAAGCAATTTTTACCCCTCAAGGAGATTTCAAATGAATTCTTGGTCAACATAATAATTGCTCCTCATTGTCTTAGCTTTCTAGAATGGTATAGTATGCCTTCATATGATGTGTGGAACTCAACTTATGGTCTTGGCAAGCAAAGGGTATTTTGGGCATTTGTGAATTACAGGTCATTTTAACCTATGTCCAAAACTCATACAAGGAGGCCTCAAATGGAAAAACTTACAACATCAAACTTGTTCAAAATGTGATTTTGAGTCTAGAAAGAAGGTCACAAATTGTTGGAAAAGCTCATAACATGAAGTTGCATGATTGGTCCAAATTTGAACTAAAATGGCTTATAATTTGAATAAAGTCAAAGTGGAAAATGGTTTGGGAGATTTATAAGTCCAAATGGAGACTTCCAATATATGATTTTGAATGGAAAAGACATTCTAAAGACAATGGTTCAAGCACTTTTTTGAGTTTAGTGGAAGATTTCAAAGTTATCCTTGGTTACTTGCATTTTAAGAAACATAGCCAAAATGAATCAAAGTTGGAAGGCAAGGGAATGTGTAAGAGGGATCTAGAAGTTACCATTGAACACTATATATTCATGAAATGAGAATTGAGCAAGGGTTGGATTCATTTTTCACCAAGAATTTCCCAAATTCTCTCATTCTTTCTCATTGCATTTTCACTTCAATTCCTCAAATTCTTCACCAATCACCATCAAAATCAACTTCATCATACTGATTCATCATCATAGATCAGAATTCAACCAAGAACAAGGTGTGATCAATCCATTTTCGAGCACTTCCATCATCAACATCAAAATTGCAAATTCAGTTGGAACTCAAGATCCAGTGCAAGATTCCTCAAAGTGTTGCATACAGAATCAAGTAGAGCAATTGTAGATCAGGATCCAAGCCTCAAAAGCCTCAGATCCACGAGTTCCATCATCATCCACAAGATTCCACACCAGGTGCATTTTCTCTGCCACAGCTTGATTCAGTTAGTTTAGCATAGATTTGTTAGTTTAGATATGATGTAGGATGTTAGTAGAGCAATTAGGATGAGTTTGGAGTAGTTTAGTGATGATTGTTAGTAGGTGTACCAAACTGTTAGGATGTAGAACTCGTGGCATAGTGCATTAGAATCTTAGGTTGTTAGCGCAGGATAATCACCATTAGTCATAGATTAGATTAGTATAAGTTTGATGGAGAATTATGCTGATGAGTTGCAGAGCATTTTCATGGTGACCAGAGATTATTGCTATCGGGTTGAGAGTTGTGTTGAGTTTCAGATCAATCTAAGACCATAGGCTTATAGAGGGAGGAATTTAGAGTGTTTTTCATGTTTACATCGTGGTGTTTCATGCATTGTGGAGTGAGAACCGATTGAGGGAAGTTGGTGCGTGCATGGAGTTTCATGGAGTATAAACCCTAGCTCATATGATCCATTGGAGAAGACGAAATCTGGAGCGTCCGTTTGGTGTTAGACCTTTGACTCAGAAGCCCATCGTGTGGCTGAGATTTGATTCTGAGATTTGGAGGGAAGTTGTGGTGCCCTAAACGCACCGTTTCATTAATTGAAACGGGCGGGCCTAAGTGAGTGATATCCCCACCCCCCAATGCTTGAGCCCAATCAGTTTTGAACGTGAACTCCTACTTTTCTCACCCCCTGATTCCTCTTCTTTGTTATTATTATTGCTGACTGGTTCTGGGCCTTAACCAACTTGCTACGCGCACCCCCTGTTTGCTGGCCCATCCTGATTACAACTAGGCGTGTTTTCTATTAGTACCCCCCTCCCTTTATTTCATTATATTCTTTTATTTTCTTTAATTCTTTTTATGCATTTTCCAAAATTCATAATAAATACATAAAAAATCATTTTCAATTCATTCTTTTTACACTATTTTCTTTAGGATGTCTAGAAAATTATAGAAAAATAAAATTGCATTTTTATTTTTATTTCGTATTTTTTCCATATTTTCTAAATAAATGTCATTTTAAATAGTTTCATTTCATGCATAAATTTGTTAATTTTTGTTCTATTAATTGCTTTAATATTTTGTGCCCATTCTTTTTAGGTTGTTTAGTTTAGATGTTCAACTTGTAAATGCAATTTAGTTCCCATTTTTAGGAATTAATTTTAGGTGCTTAATGTAGTCTTGAACAACATGAACAAATTAGGGTTTTTTTTTAGGTGATGACTTAGGAAGTTTGATTCTTTCCCTTAAGACTTAGGGTTTGACTAGATTAGTTATGGGACTATAGGGGCTATGGGTAGTTATTAGATCCCTTAGAAAAAGTCAGGATTCCCCTACTGCAATTAATATACTGTATGTCTGATTGACTGGTGTGGTGTGCCCTCTGGGATTATTGCTTGCTTGCCTGGGTATTGGGATTGTCTGGGGACTTGGGAGAGCTGAAGACTTGAGGAGATGAAGACCTTTGGATATTCAGAGATTGAGGATCAACTGCCAGAGTTGGAGAAGAGGTTCTTGCTAGCAGCTGCTGAGGAGTCTAGGGTTTAGGAGATAGGCAGAGCTCTAGGTTAGAAAGCTTGTTTCTCAAACATGGATTGCCTTGTCTGCATCCATCCTTTCTCTATGATTCAAAGTCTCTTTCAGATATCCACCTCCTTCCTTTGGAAGGATCAGTGAATATATTTGAAAGATAGAACTTTTGAGAGGAAACTTTCTGTTTAGTGTTAACAGTTGATGAACCACCCTTGGTAGGTAATTAACTGTCTAACATTCATTCACTGCACTCTTGTGACTGATTCCTCATCCTGGAGGTTTGAACTTGAAGAAAAGCCATTACAGATGGAAGACAGATGATCAAAGCCCTTGCCTGAAGGCCATGAAGATGGAGATTGATGCTTGTTGAAGCCTGTAGCTGATTGGAGATTACTTGAAGATGGATGTTGATTCAGAGCTGCTGAAGCTGCTTCTTTTTTGCTGTATTTCATTTGCTGATGTATTGATTGGTTTTCTGGACTGTATTGTTTGCTGTTTACCCTGTTGGGTTGAAAGTGAAGCCTGTTCACTTTCGCCTATTGTTTTCTAGGTTCGAGGTTGAGTGGGACTCCCTTGCCTCGCTTGTACTGTTGCATCCATGCATTTTACTGCTTTACTGTATATATCTGTTATTGTTTCTGTTTCTGCCTATCCCGTAGGATCTCTGTTTCTCTCTGTGCAAGAGAGGAGCATGATAGACACTAGGTCTTAACCCATGCATGATAACATTAGGTTAGTCTGTTTCCCTTCGCAACCGTAGGTTAGAGTTCTGTCTCTTTCTTTCTCAAAACAAACAGAAAAACACAATAAAGATTTCAAACACAATAAAAGACACTTCTTCCGTAAAAGAATGTGAACTCATCAAGACGTCATTTTTGTCCGCTGGGACTGTTAATCAGAAAACCCTTTTTCAGAAGGAATAAAATCAATCAAGACAAGCTTGTGTCGTACGTGGCCCGAACTACGTTTGCTCTGATCTTTCATGCCGTGTGAAAGTACGTAGGCATAGGATGCGATATCCTAGCGAGCAACCTTCCCCTCCTTTCCCGTAGGTAGGCGAACTACGTTGACTCTGATTTCTCGTTCCAGGCGGGAATACGTAGGCATAAAGTGCGATACTTTGCCGAGTCATTTTTATTTTCATCTTATTTTCTTTTTAACCCCTGACCTATAGTTTAGATAGAATAACAATCCATACCCGAAAACAAGCGTGGATCCCGTCGAGTACGACGGACGTGAGGGGTGCTAATACCTTCCCCTTGCGTAACCGACTCCCGAACCCCGGTTTTGGTTGCGATGACCATACCTTTCCCGTGTTGTGCGAGGTTTACTCTGAGCGTTTCCTTTCCCTCCCGTGGGATAAATAACGCACGGTGGCGACTCTTCTGTTCAGCCGGCGCCGATTTTCGCAGTAGCGACAATTATGTTGAGCGTTCAGGGTCCAGTCATTTTTGTTGAGTATCCAGAATCCGGTTATTACGTTGAGCGTTCAGGCTCCAGTTAGTTTAGTTTAGTATCCAAACTCTAGTTATTAAGTTGAGCGTTCAGGCTCCGGTCATTTTCGTTGAGTATCCAGACTCTGGTTATTACGTTGAGAGTTCAGGCTTCGGTCAGTTTCTTTGATTATCTAGATTCTGGTTATTACATTGAGCGTTCAGGCTCCGGTCAGTTTCATTGGGTATCAAGACACCGGTTATTACGTTGAGTGTTCAGGCTCAGGTCAGTTTCATTGGGTATCTAGACTCCGGTTATTACGTTGATCATTCAGTCTCCTGTCAGTTTCGTTGAGTATCCAGACTCTAGTTATTACGTTGAAAGTTCTGGCTCCAGTCAGTTTCGTTGGGTATCCAAACTCCGGTTATTACGTTGAGCGTTCAGGCTCCGGTCATTTTCGTTGAGTATCGAGACTCTAGTTATTACGATGAGCGTTCAGGCTCCGGTCAGTTTCATTGAGTATCCAGATTCCGGTTATTACGTTGAGCGTTCAGGCTCCAGTCAGTTTCGTTGGGTATCCAGACTTCGGTTATTACATTGAGCGTTCAGGCTCTGGTCAGTTTCCTTGGGTATCCAGACTCCGGTTATTAAGTTGAGTGTTCAGGCTCCGGTCATTTTTGTTGAGTATCTAGACTCCGATTATTACGTTGAGGGTTCAGACTCCGGTCATTTTCGTTGAGTACCTAGACTCCTGTCATTACGTTGAGCGTTCAGGCTCCAGTCATTTTCGTTGAGTATGCATACTCTGGTCAATAAGTTGAGATTTCAGACTCCGGTCATTTTCGTGAAGTATCCAGACTCCGGTCATTACATTGAGCGTTCAGGATCCAGTCATTTTCGTTGAGTATCATAACTCCATTTATTACGTTAAGCATTCAGGATACGGTCAGTTTCATTTGAGTATCCAGACTCCCGTTATCACGTTGAGCGTTCAGGCTCCGGTCAGTTTCGTTGGGTATCCAGACTCCGGTGATTATGTTGATCGTTCCGGCTCCGTTCATTTTCGTTGAGTATCCAGGCTCGGGTTATTACGTTGAGCGTTTAGGCTCCGGTCAGTTTCGTTGAGTATCCAGATTTCGGTTATTACATTGAGCGTTCAGGAGCCAGTCAGTTTCGTTGGGTATCTAGACTCCGGTTATTACGTTGAGCGTTTAGGCTCTGGTCAGTTTCCTTGGGTATCTAAACTCCGGTTATTACGTTGAGAGTTCAGGCTACAGTCATTTTCCTTTAGTATCCAGACTCCTGTTATTACGTTGAGCGTTCAGGCTCCGGTCTATTTCGTTGAGTATCCAGACTCCGGTTATTACGTTGAGCATTCAGACTCCGGTCAGTTTCATTGAGTATCCAGATTCCGGTTATTATGTTGAGCGTTACGGCTCTGGTCAGTTTCATTGGGTATCTAGACTCCAGTTATTACGTTGATCGTTCAGTCTCTGGTCAGTTTCGTTGAGTATCCAGACTCCGGTTATGACGTTGAGCGTTCAGGCTCCGGTCAGTTTCGTTGGGTATCCAGACACCGGTTATTACGTTGAGCGTTCAGGGTCCGGTCATTTTTGTTGAGTATCCAGACTCCGGTTATTACGTAGAGCGTTCAAGCTCCGGTCAGTTTAGTTTAGTATCCAAACTCTGGTTATTAAGTTGAGCGTTCAGGCTCCGGTCATTTTCGTTGAGTATCCATACTCTGGTTATTACGTTGAGCGTTCAGGCTCCGGTCAGTTTCATTGGGTATCAAGACACCGGTTATTACGTTGAGCGTTCAGGCTCAGGTCAGTTTCATTGGGTATCCAGACTCCGGTTATTACATTGATCGTTCAGTCTCCGGTCAGTTTCGTTGAGTATCCAGACTCCAGTTATTACGTTGAACATTCTGGCTTCAGTCAGTTTCGTTAGGTATCCAAACTCCGGTTATTATGTTGAGCGTTCAGGGTCCGACTATTTTTGTTGAGTATCTAGTCTCCGGTTATTACGTTGAGCATTCAGGCTCCAGTCAGTTTAGTTTAGTATCCAAACTCTGGTTATTAAGTTGAGCGTTCAGGCTCCGGTCATTTTCGTTGAGTATCCAGACTCCGGTTATTACTTTGAGCGTTCAGGCTCCGGTCAGTTTCATTGAGTATCCAGATTCTGGTTATTACGTTAAGCGTTCAGGCTCCAGTCAGTTTCATTGGGTATCAAGACACCGGTTATTACGCTGAGCGTTCAGGCTCAGGTCAGTTTCATTGGGTATCTAAACTCCGGTTATTACGTTGATCGTTCAGTCTCCAGTCAGTTTCGTTGGGTATCCAAACTCCGGTTATTACGTTGAGGGTTCAGGCTCCGGTCATTTTCGTTGAGTATCGAGACTCTAGTTATTACGATGAGCGTTCAGGCTCCGGTCAGTTTCATTGAGTATCCAGATTCCGGTTATTACGTTGAGTGTTCAGGCTCCAGTCAGTTTCGTTGGGTATCAAGACTCTGATTATTACGTTGAGCGTTCAGGCTCTGGTCAGTTTCCTTGGGTATCCAGACTCCGGTTATTACGTTGAGCGTTCAGGCTCCGGTCATTTTTGTTGAGTATCCAGACTCCGGTTATTAAGTTGAGCGTCAGGCTCCGATCATTTTCATTGAGTATCCAGACTTCGGTTATTAAGTTGAGCGTTCAGGCTCCGGTCATTTTCGTTGAGTATCTAGACTCCGGTTATTACGTTGAGGGTTAAGACTCCGATCATTTTCGTTGAGTATCTAGATTCCTGTCATTACGTTGAGCGTTCAGGCTCCGGTCATTTTCGTTGAGTATGCATACTCTGGTAAATACGTTGAGATTTCAGGCTCCAGTCATTTTCGTTGAGTATCCAGACTCCGGTCATTACATTGAGCATTCAGGATCCAGTCATTTTTGTTGAGTATCATAACTCCATTTATTACGTTAAGCGTTCAGGATCCGGTCAGTTTCATTTGAGTATCCAGAATCCAGTTATTACGTTGAGCGTTCAGGCTCTGGTCAGTTTCGTTGGGTATCCAGACTCCGGTGATTATGTTGATCGTTCAGGCTCCGTTCATTTTCGTTGAGTATCCAGACTCGGGTTATTACGTTAAGCGTTTAGGCTCCAGTCAGTTTCGTTGAGTATCCAGATTCCGGTTATTACATTGAGCATTCAGGCTCCAGTCAGTTTCGTTGGGTATCTAGACTCTGATTATTACGTTGAGCGTTCAGGCTATGGTCAGTTTCCTTAGGTATCCAGACTCCGGTTATTACATTGAGAGTTCAGGCTACAGTCATTTTCCTTTAGTATCCAGACTCCTGTTATTACGTTGAGCGTTCAGGCTCCGGTCTGTTTTGTTGAGTATCCAGACTCCGGTTATTACGTTGAGCGTTCAGGCTCCAGTCAGTTTCGTTAAGTATCCAAATTCTGGTTATTACGTTGAGCGTTCAGGCTCCGGTCAGTTTCATTGGGTATCAAGACACCGGTTATTACGTTGAGCGTTCAGGCTCAAGTCAGTTTCATTGGGTATCCAGACTCCGGTTATTACGTTGATCGTTCAGTCTCCGGTCAGTTTCGTTGAGTATCCAGACTCCAGTTATTACGTTGAACGTTCTGGCTCCAGTCAGTTTCGTTGGGTATCCAAACTCCGGTTATTACGTTGAGCGTTCAGGCTCCTGTCATTTTCGTTGAGTATCGAAACTCTAGTTATTACGCTGAGCGTTCAGACTCCGGTCAGTTTAGTTTAGTATCCAAACTCTCGTTATTAAGTTGAGCGTTCAGGCTCCGGTCATTTTCGTTGAGTATCCAAACTCTGGTTATTACGTTGAGCGTTCAGGCTCCGGTCAGTTTCATTGGGTATCAAGACACCGGTTATTACGTTGAGCGTTCAGGCTCAGCTCAGTTTCATTGGGTATCCAGACTCCGGTTATTACATTGATCGTTCAGTCTCCGGTCAGTTTCGTTGAGTATCCAGACTCTAGTTATTACGTTGAACATTCTGGCTTCAGTCAGTTTCGTTGGGTATCCAAAATCCGGTTATTATGTTGAGCGTTCAGGGTCCGGTCATTTTTGTTTAGTATCCAGACTCCGGTTCTTACGTTGAGCGTTCAGGCTCCAGTCAGTTTAGGTAAGTATCCAAACTATGGTTATTAAGTTGAGCGTTCAGGCTCCGGTCATTTTCGTTGAGTATCCAGATTCTGGTTTATACGTTGAGCGTTTAGGCTCCGGTCAGTTTCATTGGGTGTCAAGACACCGTTTATTACATTGAGCGTTCAGGCTCAGGTCAGCTTCATTGGGTATCTAGACTCCGGTTATTACTTTGATCGTTCAGTCTCCTGTCAGTTTCGTTGAGTATCCAGACTCCAGATATTATGTTGAACATTCTGGCTCTAGTCAGTTTCGTTGGGTATCCAAACTCCGGTTATTACGTTGAGCGTTCAGGCTCCGGTCATTTTCATTGAGTATCGAGACTCTAGTTAATACGATGAGCGTTCAGGCTCCGGTCAGTTTCATTGAGTATCCAGATTCCGGTTATTAAGTTGAGCGATCAGGCTCCAGTCAGTTTCGTTGGGTATCCAGACTCCGGTTATTACCTTGATCGTTCAGCCTCTGGTCAGTTTCCTTGGGTATCCAGACTCCGGTTATTACGTTGAACGTTCAGGCTCCGGTCATTTTTTTTGAGTATCCAGACTTCGGTTATTAAGTTGAGCGTTAGGCTCCGATCATTTTCATTGAGTATCCAGACCCCGGTTATTAAGTTGAGCGTTCAGGCTCCGGTCATTTTCGTTGAGTATCTAGACTCCGGTTATTACGTTGAGAGTTCAGACTCCGGTCATTTTCGTTGAGTATCTAGACTCCTGTCATTACGTTGAGCGTTCAGGCTCCGGTCATTTTCGTTGAGTATGCATACTCTGGTCAATACATTGAGATTTCAGGCTCCGGTCATTTTCGTTGAGTATCCAGACTCCGGTCATTACATTGAGCGTTCAGGATCTAGTCATTTTTGTTGAGTATCATAACTCCATTTATTACGTAGAGCGTTCAGGATCCGGTCAGTTTCATTTGATTATCTAGACTCCAGTTATTATGTTGAGCGTTCAGGCTCTGGTCAGTTTCATTGAGTATCCAGATTCTGGTTATTACATTGAGCGTTCAGGCTCTGGTCAGTTTCATTGGGTATCAGGACACCGGTTATTAAGTTAAGCGTTCAGCCTCAAGTCAGTTTCATTGCGTATCCAGACTCCTGTTATTACGGTGATTGTTCAGTCTCCGGTCAGTTTCGTTGAGTATCCAGACTCCAGTTATTACGTTGAACGTTCTTGCTCCAGTCAGTTTTGTTGGGTATCCAAACTCCGGTTATTACGTTGAGCGTTCAGGCTCCGGTCATTTTCGTTGAGTATCGAGACTCTAGTTATTACGCTGAGCGTTCAGGCTCCGGTCAGTTTAGTTTAGTATCCAAACTCTGGTTATTAAGTTGAGCGTTCAGGCTCCGGTCATTTTCGTTGAGTATCCAAACTCTTGTTATTACGTTGAGCGTTCAGGCTCCGGTCAGTTTCATTGGGTATCAAGACACCGGTTATTACGTTGAGCGTTCAGGCTCATGTCAGTTTCATTGGGTATCCAGACTCCGGTTATTACATTGGTCGTTCAGTCTCCAGTCCGTTTCGTTGAGTATCCAGACTCCAGTTATTACGTTGAACATTCTGGCTTCAGTCAGTTTCGTTGGGTATCCAAACTCCGGTTATTATGTTGAGCGTTCAGGGTCCGGTCATTTTTGTTGAGTATCCAGACTCCGGTTATTACATTGAGCATTCAGGCTCCAGTCAGTTTAGTTTAGTATCCAAACTCTGGTTATTAAGTTGAGCGTTCAGGCTCCGGTCATTTTCGTTGAATATCCAGACTCTGGTTATTACATTGAGCGTTCAGGCTCCGGTCAGTTTCGTTGAGTATCCAGATTCTGGTTTATACGTTGAGCATTCAGGCTCCGGTCAGTTTCATTGGGTATCAAGACACTGGTTATTACATTGAGCGTTCAGGCTTAGGTCAGTTTCATTGGGTATCTAGACTCCGGTTATTACGTTGATCATTCAGTCTCCTGTCAGTTTCGTTGAGTATCCAGACTCCAGTTATTACGTTGAACGTTCTGGCTCCAGTCAGTTTCGTTGGGTCTCCAAACTCCGGTTATTACGTTGAGCGTTCAGGCTCCGGTCATTTTCGTTTAGTATCGAGACTCTAGTTATTACGCTGAGCGTTCAGGCTCCGGTCAGTTTAGTTTAGTATCCAAACTCTGGTTATTTAGTTGAGCGTTCAGGCTCCGGTCATTTTCGTTGAGTATCCAAACTTTGGTTATTACGTTGAGCGTTTAGGCTCCGGTCAGTTTCATTGGGTATCAAGACACCGGTTATTACATTGAGCGTTCAGGCTCAGGTCAGTTTCATTGGGTATCCAGACTCCGGTTATTACATTGATCGTTTAGTCTCCGGTCAGTTTCGTTGAGTATCCAGACTCTAGTTATTACGTTGAACATTCTGGCTTCGGTCAGTTTCGTTGGGTATCCAAACTCCGGTTATTATGTTGAGCATTCAGGGTCCGGTCATTTTTGTTGAGTATCTAGACTCCGGTTGTCACGTTGAGCGTTCAGGCTCCAGTCAGTTTAGTTTAGTATCAAACTCTGGTTATTAAGTTGAGCGTTCAGGCTCCGGTCATTTTCGTTGAGTATCCAGCCTCTGGTTATTACGTTGAGCGTTCAGGCTCCGGTCAGTTTCGTTGAGTATCCAGATTCTGGTTAATACGTTGAGCGTTCAGGCTCCGGTCAGTTTCATTGGGTATCTAGACTCCGGTTATTACGTTGATCGTTCAGTCTCCTGTCAGTTTCGTTGAGTATCCAGACTCCAGATATTACGTTGAACGATCTGGCTCCAGTCAGTTTCGTTGGGTATCCAAACTCCGGTTATTACATTGAGCGTTCAGGCTCCGGTCATTTTCGTTGAGTATCGAGACTCTAGTTATTACGATGAGCGTTCAGGCTCCGGTCAGTTTCATTGAGTATCCAGATTCCGGTTATTACGTTGAGCGTTCAGGCTCTGGTCAGTTTCCTTGGGTATCCAGACTCCGGTTATTACGTTGAGCGTTCAGGCTCCGGTCATTTTTTTGAGTATCCAGACTCCGGTTATTACGTTGAGCGTTCAGGCTCCGGTCATTTTTTTTGAGTATCCAGACACCGGTTATTAAGTTGAGCGTCAGGCTCCGATCATTTTCATTGAGTATCCAGACTCCGGTTATTAAGTTGAGCGTTCAGGCTCTGGTCAATTTCGTTGAGTATCTAGACTCCGGTTATTACGTTGAGGGTTCAGACTCCGGTCATTTTCGTTGAGTATGCATACTTTGGTCAATACGTTGAGATTTCAGGCTCCGGTCATTTTCGTTGAGTATCTAGACTCCGGTAATTACATTGAGCATTCAGGATCCAGTCATTTTCGTTGAGTATCATAACTCCATTTATTACGTTGAGCGTTCAGGATCCGGTCAGTTTCCTTTGAGTATCCAGACTCCAGTTATTACGTTGAGCGTTCAGGCTCCGGTAAGTTTCGTTGGGTATCCAAACTCCGATGATTATGTTGATCATTCAGGCTCCGTTCATTTTCGTTGAGTATCCAGACTCGGGTTATTACGTTGAGCGTTTAGGCTCCGGTCAGTTTCGTTGAGTATCCAGATTCCGGTTATTACATTGAGCGTTCAGGCTCCAGTCAGTTTCCTTGGGTATCTAGACTCCGGTTATTAGGTTGAGCGTTCAGGTTCTGGTCAGTTTCCTTGGGTATCCAGACTCCGGTTATTACGTTGAGAGTTCAGGCTACAATCATTTTCCTTTAGTATCCAGACTCCTGTTATTACGTTGAGCGTTCAGGCTCCGGTCTGTTTCGTTGAGTATCCAGACTCCGGTTCTTACGTTGAGCGTTCAGGCTCCGGTCAGTTTCGTTGAGAATCCAGATTCTGGTTATTACGTTGAGCGTTCAGGCTCCGGTCAGTTTCATTGGGTATCCAGACACCGGTTATTAAGTTGAGCGTTCAGCCTCAAGTCAGTTTCATTGTGTATCCAGACTCCTGTTATTACGGTGATTGTTCAGTCTCCGGTCAGTTTCGTTGAGTATCCAGACTCCAGTTATTACGTTGAACGTTCTTGCTCCAGTCAGTTTCGTTGAGTATCGAGACTCTAGTTATTACGCTGAGCGTTCAGGCTCCGGTCAATTTCGTTGAGCATCCAGATTCCGGTTATTACGTTGAGCCTTCAGGCTCCAGTCAGTTTCGTTGGGTATCCAGACTCCGGTTATTACGTTGAGCGTTCAGGCTCTGGTCAGTTTCCTTGGGTATCCAGACTCCGGTTATTACGTTGAGCGTTCAGGCTCCAGTCATTTTCCCTTAGTATCCAGACTCCTGTTATTACGTTGAGCATTCAGGCTCCCGTCATTTTTGTTGAGTATCGAGACTCCGGTTATTAAGTTGAGCGTAAGGCTCCGATCATTTTCATTGAGTATCCAGACTTCGGTTATTAAGTTGAGCGTTCAGGCTCCGGTCATTTTCGTTGAGTATCTAGACTCCGGTTATTACGTTGAGGGTTCAGACTCTGGTCATTTTCGTTGAGTATCTCGACTCCTGTCATTACGTTTAGCGTTCAGGCTCCGGTCATTTTCGTTGAGTATGCATACTCTGGTTAATACGTTGAGATTTCAGGCTCCGGTCATTTTCGTTGAGTATACAGACTCCGGTCATTAGATTGAGCGTTCACGATCCAGTCATTTTCGTTGAGTACCATAACTCTATTTATTATGTTGAGCGTTCTGGATCCGGTCAGTTTCGTTGAGTATCCAGACTCCAGTTATTACGTTGAACGTTCTGGCTCCAGTCAGTTTTGTTGGGTATCCAAACTCCGGTTATTACGTTGAACGTTCAGGCTCCGGTCATTTTCGTTGAGTATCGAGACTCTAGTTATTACGCTGAGCGTTCAGGCTCCGGTCATTTTAGTTTAGTATCCAAACTCTGGTTATTAAGTTGAGCGTTCAGGCTCCGGTCATTTTCGTTGAGTATCCAAACTCTGGTTATTACTTTGAGCGTTCAGGCTCCGGTCAGTTTCATTGGGTATCCAGACTCCGGATATTACATTGATTGTTCAGTCTTCGGTCAGTTTCGTTGAGTATCCAGACTCCAGTTATTACGTTGAACATTCTGGCTTCGGTCAGTTTCGTTGGGTATCCAAACTTCGGTTATTATGTTGAGCGTTCAGGGTCCGGTCATTTTTGTTGAGTATCCAGACTCCGGTTATCACGTTGAGCGTTCAGGCTCCAGTCAGTTTAGTTTAGTATCAAACTCTGGTTATTAAGTTGAGCGTTCAGGCTCCGGTCATTTTCGTTGACTATCCAGACTCTGGTTATTACGTTGAGCGTTTAGGCTCCGGTCAGTTTCGTTGAGTATCCAGATTCTGGTTAATACATTGAGCGTTCAGGCTCCGGTCAGTTTCATTGGGTATCAAGACACCGGTTATTACGTTGAACGTTCAGGCTCAGGTCAGTTTCATTGGGTATCTAGACTCCGTGTATTACGTTGATCGTTCAGTCTCCTGTCAGTTTCGTTGAGTATCCAGACTCCAGATATTACGTTGAACGTTCTGGCTCCAGTCAGTTTCGTTGGGTATCCAAACTCCGGTTATTACGTTGAGCGTTCAGGCTCCGGTCATTTTCGTTGAGTATCGAGACTCTAGTTATTACGATGAGCGTTCAGGCTCCGGTCAGTTTCATTGAGTATCCAGATTCCGGTTATTACGTTGAGCGCTCAGGCTCCAGTCAATTTCGTTGGGTATCCAGACTCCGGTTATTACATTGAGCGTTCAGGCTCTGGTCAGTTTCCTTGGGTATCCAGACTCCGGTTATTACGTTGAGCGTTCAGGCTCCTGTCATTTTTTTTGAGTATCCAGACACCGGTTATTAAGTTGAGCGTCAGGCTCCGATCATTTTCATTGAGTATCCAGACTCCGGTTATTAAGTTGAGCGTTCAGGCTCCGGTCATTTTCGTTGAGTATCTAGACTCCGGTTATTACATTGAGGGTTCAGACTCCGGTCATTTTCGTTGAGTATCTATACTCCTGTCATTACGTTGAGCGTTCAGGCTCCGGTCATTTTCGTTGAGTATGCATACTCTGGTCAATACGTTGAGATTTCAGGCTCCAGTCATTTTCGCTGAGTATCCAGACTCCGGTCATTACATTGAGCGTTCAGGATCCAGTCATTTTCGTTGAGTATCATAACTCCATTTATTACCTTGAGCGTTCAGGATCCGGTCAGTTTCCTTTGAGTATCCAGACTCCAGTTATTACGTTGAGCGTTCAGGCTCCGATCAGTTTCGTTGGGTATCCAAACTCCGGTGATTATGTTGATCGTTCAGGCTCCGTTCATTTTCGTTGAGTATCCAGACTGGGGTTATTACGTTGAGCGTTAAGGCTCCGGTCAGTTTCGTTGAGTATCCAGATTCCGGTTATTACATTGAGCATTCAGGCTCCAGTCAGTTTCCTTGGGTATCTAGACTCCGGTTATTACGTTGAGCGTTCAGGCTCTGGTCAGTTTCCTTGGGTATCCAGACTCCGGTTATTACGTTGAGAGTTCAGGCTACAGTCATTTTCCTTTAGTATCCAGACTCCTGTTATTACGTTGAGCGTTCAGGCTCCGGTCTATTTCGTTAAGTATCCAGACTCCGGTTATTACGTTGAGCGTTCAGGCTCTGGTCAGTTTTGTTGAGTATCCAGATTCTAGTTATTACGTTGAGCGTTCAGGCTCCGGTCAGTTTCATTGGGTATCAAGACACCGGTTATTACGTTCAGCGTTCAGGCTCAAGTCAGTTTCCTTGCGTATCCAGACTCTGGTTATTACGTTGATCGTTCAGTCTCCGGTCAGTTTCGTTGAGTATCCAGACTCCAGTTATTACGTTGAACGTTCTGGCTCCAGTCAGTTTCGTTGGGTATCCAAACTCCGGTTATTACGTTGAGCGTTCAGGCTCCGGTCATTTTCGTGGAGTATCGAGACTCTAGTTATTACGCTGAGCGTTCAGGCTCCGGTCAATTTCGTTGAGCATCCAGTTTCAGGTTATTGCATTGAGCGTTCAGGCTCCAGTCAGTTTCGTTGGGTATCCAGACTCCGGTTATTACGTTGAGCGTTCAGGCTCTGGTCAGTTTCCTTGGGTATCCAGACTCTGGTTATTACATTGAGCGTTCAGGCTTCAGTCATTTTCCCTTAGTATCCAGACTCCTGTTATTACGTTGAGCGTTCAGGCTCCCGTCATTTTTGTTGAGTATCGAGACTCCGGTTATTAAGTTGAGCGTTCAGGCTCCGGTCATTTTCGTTGAGTATCTAGACTCCGGTTATTACGTTGAGGGTTCAAACTCCAGTCATTTTCGTTGAGTATCTAGACTCCTGTCATTACGTTGAGCGTTCAGGCTCCGGTCATTTTCGTTGAGTATGCATACTCTGGTCAATACGTTGAGATTTCAGGCTCCGGTCATTTTCGTTGAGTATCCAGACTCCGGTCATTAGACTGAGCGTTCAGGATCCAGTTATTTTCGTTGAGTATCATAACTCCATTTATTACGTTGAGCGTTCAGGATCCAGTCAATTTCGTTGAGTATCCAGACTCCAGTTATTACGTTGAATGTTCAGGCTCCGGTCAGTTTCGTTGGGTATCCAGACTCCGGTGATTATGTTGATCGTTCAGGCTCCGCTCATTTTCGTTGAGTATCCAGACTCGGGTTATTACGTTGAGCGTTAAGGCTCCGGTCAGTTTCGTTGAGTATCCAGATTCCGGTTATTACATTGAGCGTTCAGGCTCCAGTCAGTTTCGTTGGGTATCTAGACACCAGTTATTATGTTGAGCGTTCAGGCTCTGGTCAGTTTCCTTGGGTATCCAGACTCCGGTAATTACGTTGAGAGTTCAGCCTCCAGTCATTTTCCTTTAGTATCCAGACTCCTGTTCGGTCAGTTTTGTTGAGTATCCAGATTCTGGTTATTACGTTGAGCGTTCAGGCTCCGGTCAGTTTCATTGGGTATCAAGACACCGGTTATTACGTTGAGCGTTCAGGCTCAAGTCAGTTTCATTGCGTATCCAGACTCCGGTAATTACGTTGATCGTTCAGTCTCCGGTCAGTTTCGTTGAGTATCCAGACTCCAGTTATTACGTTGAACGGTCTGGCTCCAGTCAGTTTCGTTGGGTATCCAAACTCCGGTTATTACGTTGAGCGTTCATGCTCCGGTCATTTTCGTTGAGTATCGAGACTCTAGTTATTACGCTGAGCGTTCAGGCTCCGGTCAGTTTCGTTGAGTATCCAGATTCCGGTTATTACGTTGAGCGTTCAGGTTCCAGTCAGTTTTGTTGGGTATCCAGACTCCGGTTATTACGTTGAGCGTTCTGGCTCCGGTCAGTTTCGTTGGGTATCCACACTTCGGTTATAACGTTCACCGTTCAGGCTCTGGTCAGTTTAGTTTAGTATCCATACTCTGGTTATTAAGTTAAGCGTTCAGGCTCCGGCCATTTTCGTTGAGTATCCAGACTCTGGTTATTACGTTGAACGTTCAGGCTCCGGTCAGTTTCGGTGAGTATCCAGATTCTGGTTATTACTTTGAGCGTTTAGGCTCCGGTCAGTCTCATTGGGTATCAAGACACCGGTTATTACGTTGAGCATTCAGGCTCATGTCAGTTTCATTGGGTATCCAGACTCCGGTTATTACGTTGATCGTTCAGTCTCTGGTCAGTTTCGTTGAGTATCCAGACTCCAGTTATTACGTTGAACGTTCTGGCTCCAGTCAGTTTCGTTGGGTATCCAAACTCCGGTTATTACTTTGATCGTTCAGGCTCCGGTCATTTTCGTTGAGTATCGAGACTCTAGTTATTACGCTGAGTGTTCAGGCTCCGGTCAATTTCGTTAAGTATCCAGATTCCAGTTATTACGTTGAGCGTTCAGGCTCCAGTCAGTTTCGTTGGGTATCCAGACTCCGGTTATTACGTTGAGCATTCAGGCTCTGGTCAGTTTCCTTGGGTACCCAGACTCCGGTTATTACGTTGAGCGTTCAGGCTCCAGTCATTTTCCTTTAGTATCCAGACTTCTGTTATTACGTTGAGCGTTTAGGCTCCGGTCATTTTTGTTGAGTATCCAGACTCCGGTTATTAAGTTGAGCGTCAGGCTCCGATCATTTTCATTGAGTATCCAGACTCCGGTTATTAAGTTGAGCGTTCAGGCTCCGGTCATTTTTGTTGAGTATCTAGACTCCGGTTATTACGTTGAGGGTTCAGACTCCGATCATTTTCGTTGAGTATCTAGACTCCTGTCATTACATTGAGCGTTCAGGCTCCGGTCATTTTCGTTGAGTATGCATATTCTGGTCAATATGTTGAGATTTCAGGCTCCGGTCATTTTCGTTGAGTATCCAGACTCTGGTCATTAGATTGAGCGTTCAGGATCCAGTCATTTTCGTTGAGTATCATAACTCCATTTATTACGCTGAGCATTCAGGATCCGGTCAGTTTCGCTGAGTATCCAGACTCTATTTATTACGTTGAACGTTCAGGCTCCGGTCAGTTTTGTTGGGTATCCAGACTCCGGTGATTATGTTGATAGTTCAGGCTCCGTTCATTTTTGTTGAGTATCTAGACTCGGGTTATTACGTTGAGCGTTCAGGCTCCGGTCAGTTTTGTTGAGTATCCAGATTCCGGTTATTACAGTGAGCGTTCACGCTCCAATCAGTTTCGTTGAGTATCCAGAGACCAGTTATTACGTTGAGCGTTCAGGCTCCGGTCATTTTCGTTGTATATCCAGACTCCGGTTATTACGTTGATCGTTAAGTCTTTGGTAAGTTTCTTTGAGTATCCAGACTCCGGTTATTACGTTTATCGTTCAGGCTCCGGTCAGTTTCGTTGGGTATCCAGACACCGGTTATTACGTTGAGCGTTTAGGGTCCGGTCATTTTTGTTGAGTATCCAGACTCCGGTTATTACGTTGACCGTTCAGGCTCCGGTCAATTTAGTTTAGTATCCAAACTCTAGTTATTAAGTTGAGCGTTCAGGCTCCGGTCATTTTCGTTGAGTATCCAGACTCTGGTTATTACGTTGAGCGTTCAGGCTCCGGTCAGTTTCGTTGAGTATCAAGATTCTGGTTATTACGTTGAGCGTTCTGGCTCCGGTCAGTTTCATTGGGTATCAAGACACCGGTTATTACGTTGAGCATTCAAGCTCATGTCAGTTTCATTGGGTATCCAGACTCCAGTTATTACGTTGATCATTCAGTCTCCGGTCAGTTTCGTTGAGTATCCAGACTCCAGTTATTACGTTGAACGTTCTGGCTCCAGTCAGTTTCGTTGGGTATCCAAACTCCGGTTATTACGTTGAGCGTTCAGGCTCCGGTCATTTTCGTTGAGTATCGAGACTCTAGTTATTCCGCTGAGCGTTCAGGCTCCGGTCAGTTTTGTTGAGTATCCAGACTCCGGTTATTACGTTGACCGTTCAGGCTCCGTTCATTTTCGTTGAGTATCCAGACTCGGGTTATTACGTTGAGCGTTCAGGCTCCGGTCAGTTTTGTTGAGTATCCAGATTCCGGTTATTACAGTGAGCGTTCACGCTCCAATCAGTTTCGTTGGGTATCTAGAGTTCGGTTATTACATTGAGCGTTCAGGCTCCGGTCATTTTCCTTGGGTATCCAGACTCCGGTTATTACTTTGAGCGTTCAGGCTCCAGTCATTTTCCCTTAGTATCCAGACTCCTGTTATTACATTGAGCGTTCAGGCTCCGGTCAGTTTCGTTGAGTATCCAGACTCCGGTTATTACGTTGAGCATTCAGGCTCCGGTCATTTTCGTTGAGTATCCAGATTCTGGTAATTACATTGAGCGTTCAGGCTCCGGTCAGTTTCATTGGGTATCAAGACACCGGTTATTACATTGAGCGTTCAGGCTCAGTTCAGTTTCATTGGGTATCCAGACTCCGGTAATTACATTGATCGTTCAGTCTCCGGTCAGTTTCGTTGAGTCTCAAGACCCCAGTTATTACGTTGAACGGTCTGGCTCCAGTCAGTTTCGTTGGGTATCCAAACTCCAGTTATTACGTTGAGCGTTCAGGCTCCGGTCATTTTCGTTGAGTATCGAGACTCTAGTTATTACGCTGAGCGTTCAGGCTCCGGTCTGTTTCGTTGAGTAATACAGATTCCGGTTATTATGTTGAGGGTTCAGGCTCCAGTCAGTTTCGTTGGGTATCCAAACTCCGGTTATTACGTTGAGCGTTCAGGCTCTGGTCAGTTTCCTTGGGTATCCAGACTCCGGTTATTACATTGAGCGTTCAGGCTCCAGTCATTTTCCTTTAGTATCCAGACTCCTGTTATTACGTTGAGGGTTCAGGCTCCGGTCATTTTTGTTGAGTATCTAGACTCCGGTTATTAAGTTGAATGTCAGGCTCCGATCATTTTCGTTGAGTATCCAGACTCCGATTATTAAGTTGAGCGTTCAGGCTCCGGTCATTTTCGTTGAGTATCTAGACTCCGGTTATTACGTTGAGGGTTCAGAATCCGGTCAATTTTGTTGAGTATCTAGACTCCTGTCATTACGTTGAGCGTTCAGGCTCCGGTCATTTTCGTTGAGTATGCATACTCTGGTCAATACATTGAGATTTCAGGCTCCGGTAATTTTCGTTGAGTATCCAGACTCCGGTCATTAGATTGAGCGTTCAGGATCCAGTCATTTTCGTTTAGTATCATAACTCCATTTATTACGTTGAGCGTTCAGGATCCGGTCAGTTTCGTTGAGTAACCAGACTCCGGTTATTATGTTGAACGTTCAGGCTCCGGTCAGTTTCGTTGGGTATCCAGACTCCGGTGATTATGTTGATCGTTCAGGCTCCGTTCATTTTCGTTGAGTATCCAGACTCGGGTTATTACGTTGAGCGTTCAGGCTCTAGCCAGTTTCGTTGAGTATCTAGACTCCGGTTATTACATTGAGCGTTCAGGCTCTGGTCAGTTTCCTTGGGTATCCAGACTCCGGTTATTAGGTTGAGAGTTCAGGCTCCAGTCATTTTCCTTTAGTATCCAGACTCCTGTTATTACGTTGAGCGTTCAGGCTCCGGTCAGTTTCGTTGAGTATCCAGACTCCGGTTATTACGTTGAGCGTTCAGGCTCCGGTCAGTTTCGTTGAGTGTCCAGACTCTGGTTATTACGTTGAGCGTTCAGGCTCCGGTCAGTTTGATTGGGTATTAAGACACCGGTTACTACGTTGAGCGTTCAGGCTCAGGTCAGTTTCATTGGGTATCCAGACTCCGGTTATTACGTTGATCGTTCAGTCTCCGGTCAGTTTCATTGGGTATCCAGACTCCGGTTATTACGTTGATCGTTCAGTCTCCAGTCAGTTTCGTTGAGTATCCAGACTCCAGTTATTACGTTGAACGTTCTGGCTCCAGTCATTTTCGTTGGGTATCCAAACTCCGGTTATTACATTGAGCGTTCAGGCTCCGGTCATTTTCGTTGAGTATCGAGACTCTAGTTATTACACTGAGCGTTCAGGCTCCGGTCAGTTTCGTTGAGTATCCAGATTCCGGTTATTACGTTGAGCGTTCAGGCTCCAGTCAGTTTCGTTGGGTATCCAGACTCCGGTTATTACGTTGAGCGTTCAGGCTCTGCTCAGTTTCCTTGGGTATCCAGACTCCGGTTATTACGTTGAGCGTTCAGGCTCCAGTCATTTTCCTTTAGTATCCAGACTCCAGTTATTAAGTTGAACGTTCAGCGTCCGGTCATTTTCGTTGAGTATCTAGACTCCGGTTATTACGTTGAGGGTTCAGACTCCGGTCATTTTCGTTGAGTATCTACACCCCTGTCATTACGTTGAGCGTTCAGGCTCCTGTCATTTTCGTTGAGTATGCATACTCTTGTCAATACATTGAGATTTCAGGCTCCAGTCATTTTCGTTGAGTATCCAGACTCCGGTCATTACATTGATCGTTCAGGATCCAGTCATTTTCGTTGAGTATCGTAACTCCATTTATTACGTTGAGCGTTCAGGATCCGGTCAGTTTCGTTGAGTATCCAGACTCCAGTTATGACGTTGAACATTCAGGCTCCGGTCAGCTTCGTTGGGTATCTAGACTCCGGTGATTATGTTGATCGTACAGGCTCCGTTCTTTTTCGTTGAGTATCCAGACTCGGGTTATTACATTGAGCGTTCAGGCTCCGGTCAGTTTCGTTGGGTATCTAGACTCCGGTTATTACGTTGAGCGTTCTGGCTCTGGTCAGTTTCCTTGAGTATCCAGACTCCGGTTATTACGTTGAGAGTTCGGGCTCCAGTCATTTTCCTTTAGTATCTAGACTCCTATTATTACGTTGAGCGTTCAGGCTCTGGTCAGTTTCGTTGAGTATCCAGACTCTGGTTATTACATTGAGCGTTCAGGCTCCGGTCAGTTTCGTTGGGTATCCAGACTCCGGTTATTACGTTGATCGTTCAGGCTCCGGTCATTTTCGTTGAGTATCCAGACTCGGGTTATTACGTTGAGCGTTCAGGCTCCGGTCAGTTTCATTGAGTATCTAGATTCCAGTTATTACGTTGAGCGTTAAAGCTCCGGTCAGTTTCGTTGGGTATCCAGACTCCGGTTATTACGTTGAGCGTTCAGGCTCCGGTCAGTTTCGTTGGGTATCCAGACTTCGGTTATTACGTTGAGCGTTCAGGCTCCGGTCAGTTTCGTTGGGTATCCAGACTCTGGTTATTACGTTGAGCATTCCGGGTTCGGTCAGTTTTGTTGGGTATCCAGAATCCGTTTATTACGTTGAGTGTTCAGGCTCCGGTCATTTTCGTTAAGTATCCAGACTCCAGTTATTACGTCGAGCGTTTAGGCTCTGGTCATTTTTTGTTGAGTATCCAGACACCGATTATTACGTTGAGCGTTCAGGCTCTGGTGATTTTTGTTGAGTATACAGACTCCGATTATTACGTTGAGGGTTCAGACTTCGGTCATTTTCGTCGAGTATCCAGACTCCGGTCATTACGTTGAGGGTTCAGACTTCGGTCATTTTCGTTGAGTATCTAGACTCCTGTCATCATATTGAGCGTTCAGGCTCCGATCATTTTCGTTGAGTATCCAGACTCCGGTCAATATGTTGAGCGTTCAGGCTCCGGTCATTTTCGTTGAGTATCCAGACTCCGGTCATTCCGTTGAGCATTCAGGATCCAGTCATTTTCGTTGAGTATTATAACTCCGGTTATTACGTTGAGCGTTCAGGCTCCGGTCAATTTCGTTGAGTATCCAGACACCAGTTATTATGTTGAGCGTTCAGGCTCCGGTCAGTTTCATTGGGTATCCAGACTCCGGTTATTACGTTTACCATTCAGTCTCTGGTCAGTTTCGTTGAGTATCCAGACTCCGGTTATTACGTTGAGCGTTCAGGCTCCGGTCAGTTTCTTTGGATATCCAGACACTAGTTATTACGTTGAGCGTTCAGGGTCCAGTCATTTTTGTTGATATCCAGACTCCGGTTATTACGTTGAGCGTTCAGGCTCCGGTCAGTTTAGTTTAGTATCCAAACTCTGGTTATTAAGTTGAGCGTTCAGGCTCCAGTCATTTTCGTTGAGTATCCAGACTCTGGTTATTACGTTGAGCGTTCAGGCTCCGGTCAGTTTTGTTGAGTATCCAGATTCTGGTTATTACGTTGAGCGTTCAAGCTCAGGTCAGTTTAATTGGGTATCCAGACTCCGGTTATTACGTTGATCGTTCAGTCTCCGGTCAGTTTCGTTGAGTATTCAGACTCCAGTTATTACATTGAACGTTCAGGCTCCAGTCAGTTTCGTTGGGTATCCAAACTTCGATTATTATGTTGAGTGTTCAGGTTCCGGCCATTTTCGTCGAGTAACCAAACTCTAGTTATTACACTTAGCGTTCAGGCACTGGTCAGTTTCGTTGAGTATCTAGATTCCGTTTATTATGTTGAGCGTTTAGGCTTTGGTCAGTTTGCTAGGGTGTCCAGACTCCGGTTATTACGTTGAGCGTTCAGGCTCCAGTCATTTTCCTTTAGTATCCAGACTCCTATTATTACGTTGAGCGTTCAGGCTCCGGTCAATTTCGTTGAGTATCCAGACTCCGGTTATTACGTTGAGTGTTCCGGCTCCGGTCAGTTTCGTTGTGTATCCACACTCCGGTTATTATGATGATCGTTCAGGCTCCGGTCATTTTCGTTGAGTATCCAGACTCGGGTTATTACATTGAGCGTTCAGGCTCCGGTCAGTTTCGTTGAGTATCCATATTCTGGTTATTACGTTGAGCGTTCAGGCTCTGGTCAGTTTCGTTGGGTATCCAGACTCCGGTTATTACGTTGAGCGTTCAGGCTCCGGTCAGTTTCGTTAGGTATCCAGACTTCGGTTATTACGTTGAGCGTTCAGGCTACAGTCAGTTTCGTTGGGTATCCAGACTCCGGTTATTACGTTGAGCGTTCAGGCTCTGGTCAGTTTCGTTGGGTATCCAGACTCCGGTTATTACGTTGAGCGTTCAGGCTCTAGTCATTTTCCTTTAGTATCCAGACTCCTGTTATTACGTTGAGGGTTCAGGCTCAGGTCATTTTTGTTGAGTATCCAGACTCCGGTTATTAAGTTGAGCGTTAGGCTCCGATCATTTTCGTTGAGTATCCAGACTCCGGTTATTAAGTTGAGCGTTCAGGCTCCGGTCATTTTCGTTGAGTATCTAGACTCCGATTATTACGTTGAGGGTTCAGACTCCGGTCATTTTCGTTGAGTATCTAGACTCTTGTCATTACATTGAGCATTCAGGCTCCGGTCATTTTCGTTGAGTATGCATACTCTGGTCAATACGTTGAGATTTCAGGCTCCGGTCATTTTCGTTGAGTATTCAGACTCCGGTCATTAGATTGAGCATTCAGGATCCAGTCATTTTCGTTGAGTATCATAACTCCATTTATTACGTTGAGCGTTCAGGATCCAGTCAGTTTCGTTAAGTATCCAGACTCCAGTTATTACGTTGAACGTTTAGGCTCCGGTCAGTTTCGTTGGGTATCCAGACTCCGGTGATTATGTTGATCGTTCAGGCTCCGGTCATTTTCGTTGAGTATTCAGACTCGGGTTATTACGTTGAACGTTCAGGCTCCGGTCAGTTTCGTTGAGTATCCAGATTCCGGTTATTACATTGAGCGTTCAGGCTCCAGTCAGTTTCGTTGGGTATCTAGACTCCGGTTATTTCGTTTAGCGTTCAGGCTCTGGTCAGTTTCCTTGGGTATCCAGACTCCAGTTATTACGTTGAGAGTTCAGGCTCCAGTCATTTTCCTTTAGTATCCAGACTCCTGTTATAACGTTGAGCGTTCAGGCTCCGGTCAGTTTCGTTGAGTATCCAGACTCCGGTTATTACGTTGAGCGTTCAGGCTCCGGTCAGTTTCGTTGAGTATCCAGATTCTGGTTATTACGTTGAGCGTTCAGGCTCCGGTCAGTTTCATTGGGTATCAAGACACCGGTTATTACGTTGAGCGTTCAGGCTCAGGTCAGTTTCATTGGGTATCCAGACTCCGGTTATTACGTTGATCATTCAGTCTCCAGTCAGTTTCGTTGAGTATCCAGACTCCAATTATTACGTTGAACGTTCTGGCTCTAGTCAGTTTCCTTGGGTATCCAAACTCCGGTTATTACGTTGAGCGTTCAGGCTCCGGTCATTTTCGTTGAGTATCGAGACTCTAGTTATTACGCTGAGCGTTTAGGCTCCGGTCAGTTTTGTTGAGTATCCAGATTCCGGTTATTACGTTGAGTGTTCAGGCTTCAATCAGTTTCGTTGGGTATCCAGACACCGGTTATTACATTGAGCGTTCAGGCTCTGGTCAGTTTCCTTGGGTATCCAGACTCCGGTTATTATGTTGAGTGTTCAGGCTCCAGTCATTTTCATTTAGTATCCAGACTCCTGTTATTACGTTGAGGGTTCAGGCTCCGGTCATTTTTGTTGAGTATCCAGACTCCGGTTATTAAGTTGAGTGTCAGGCTCCGATCATTTTCATTGAGTATCCAGACTCCGGTTATTAAGTTGAACGTTTAGGCTCCGGTCATTTTCGCTGAGTATCTAGACTCTGGTTATTACGTTAAGGCTTCAAACTCTGGTCATTTTCGTTGAGTATCTAGACTCCTGTCATTACGATGAGCGTTAAGGCTCCGGTCATTTTTGTTGAGTATGCATAATCTGGTCAATACGTTGAGATTTCAGGCTCCAGTCATTTTCGTTGAGTATCCAGACTCCGGTCATTACATTGAGCGTTCAGGCTCCGTTCATTTTCGTTGAGTATCCAGACTCGGGGTATTACGTTGAGCGTTCAGGCTCTGGTCAGTTTCGTTGGGTATCTAGACTCTGGTTATTACGTTGAGCGTTCAGGCTCTGGTCAGTTTCCTTGGGTATCCAGACTCCGGTTATTACGTTGAGAGTTCAGGCTCCAGTCATTTTCCTTTAGTATCCAGACTCCTGTTATTACGTTGAGCGTTCAGGCTCCGGTCAGTTTCGTTGAGTATCCAGACTCCGGTTATTACATTGAGCGTTCAGGCTCCGGTCAGTTTCGTTGGGTATCCAGACTACGGTTATTACGTTGATCGTTCAGGCTCCGGTCATTTTCGTTGAGTATCTAGACTCGGGTTATTACGTTGAGCGTTCAGGCTCCAGTCAGTTTCGTTGAGAGTCCAGATTCCGGTTATTACGTTGAGCGTTAAGGCTCAGGTCAGTTTCGTTGGGTATCTAGACTCCGGTTATTACGTTGAGCGTCCAGGCTCCGGTCAGTTTCGTTGGGTATCCAGACTTCGGTTATTATGTTGAGCGTTCAGGCTCCGGTCAGTTTCGTTGGGTATCCAGGCTCTGGTTATTACGTTGAGCATTCCGGGTTCGGTCAGTTTTGTTGGGTATCCAGACTTCGTTTATTACGTTGAGCGTTCAGGCTCCGGTCATTTTTGTTGAGTATCCAGACTCCAATTATTACGTCGAGCGTTCAGGCTCTAGTCATTTTTGTTGAGTATCTAGACACCGGTTATTACGTTGAGCGTTCAGGCTCTGGTCATTTTTGTTGAGTATCCAGACTCCGATTATTACGTTGAGGGTTCAGACTTCGGTCATTTTCGTCGAGTATCCAGACTCCGTTCATTACATTGAGCGTTAAGGCTCCGATCATTTTTGTTGAGTATCCAGACTCCGGTCATTACGTTGAGCGTTCAGGCTCCGGTCAGTTTAGTTGAGTATTTAGACTCCTGTCATTACGTTGAGCGTTCAGGCTCCCATCATTTTTGTTTAGTATCCAGACTCCGGTCAATATGTTGAGCGTTCAGGCTTCGGACATTATCGTTGAGTATCCAGACTCCGGTCATTCCGTTGAGCATTCAGGATCCAGTCATTTTCGTTGATTATCATAACTCCGGTTATTACGTTGAGCGTTCAGGCTCCGGTCAGTTTCGTTGAGTATCCAGACACCAGTTATTACGTTGAGCGTTCAGGCTCCGGTCAGTTTCGTTGGGTATCCAGACTCCGGTTATTACGTTGACCGTTCAGTCTCTGGTCAGTTTCATTGAGTATCCAGACTCCGGTTATTACGTTGAGCATTCAGGCTCCAGTCAGTTTCGTTAGGTATCCAGACACCGGTTATTACGTTGAGCTTTCAGGGTCCAGTCATTTTTGTTGAGTATCCAGACTCCGGTTATGACGTTGAGCGTTCAGGCTCCGGTCAGTTTAGTTTAGTATCCAAACTCTGGTTATTAAGATGAGCGTTCAGGCTCCGGTCATTTTCGTTGAGTATCCAGACTCTGGTTATTAAGTTGAGCGTTCAGGCTCCGGTCAGTTTCGTTGAGTATCCAGATTTTGGTTATTACATTGAGCGTTCCGGCTCCGGTCAGTTTCATTGGGTATCAAGACACCGGTAATTACGTTGAGCGTTCAAGCTCAGGTCTGTTTAATTGGGTATCCAAACTCCGGTTATTACGTTGATCGTTCAGTCTCCGGTCAGTTTCGTTGAGTATTCAGACTCCAGTTATTACGTTGAACGTTCAGGCTCCAGTCGGTTTCGTTGGGTATCCAAACTTCGATTATTATGTTGAGCGTTCAGGCTCCGGCCATTTTCGTTGAGTAACCAAACTCTAGTTATTACGCTTAGCGTTCAGGCTCCGGTCAGTTTCGTTGAGTATCCAGATTCCGGTTATTAGGTTGAGCGTTCAGGTTCCAGTCAGTTTTGTTGGGTATCCAGACTCCGGTTATTACCGTTCAGGCTCTGGTCAGTTTCCATGGGTGTCCAGACTCCGGTTATTACGTTGAGCGTTCAGGCTCCAGTCATTTTCCTTTAGTATCCAAACTCTTGTTATAACGTTGAGCGTTCAGGCTCCGGTCAGTTTCGTTGAGTATCCAGACTCCGGTTATTACGTTGAGCGTTCAGGCTCCGGTCAGTTTCGTTAGGTATCCAGACTTCGGTTATTACGTTGATCGTTCAGGCTCCGGTCATTTTTGTTGAGTATCCAGACTCTGGTTATTACGTTGAGCGTTCAGGCTCCGGTCAGTTTCGTTGAGTATCCAGATTCTGGTTATTACGTTGAGCGTTCAGGCTCCGGTCAGTTTCATTGGGTATCAAGACACCGGTAATTACGTTGAGCGTTCAAGCTCAGGTCAGTTTAATTGGGTATCCAGACTCCGGTTATTACGTTGATCGTTCAGTCTCCGGTCAGTTTCGTTTAGTATTCAGACTCCAGTTATTACGTTTAACGTTCAGGCTCCAGTCAATTTCGTTGGGTATCCAAACTTCGATTATTATGTTGAGCGTTCAGGCTCTGGCCATTTTCGTTGAGTAACCAAACTCAAGTTATTAAGCTTAGCGTTCAGGCTCCGGTCAGTTTCGTTGAGTATCCAGATTCTGGTTATTAGGTTGAGCGTTCAGGCTCCAGTCAGTTTCGTTGGGTATCCAGACTCCGGTTATTACGTTGAGCGTTCAGGCTCTTGTCGGTTTCCTTGGGTGTCTAGACTCCGGTTATTACGTTGAGCGTTCAGGCTTCAGTCATTTTCCTTTAGTATCCAGACTCCTGTTATAACGTTGAGCGTTCAGGCTCCGGTCAGTTTCGTTGAGTATCCAGACTCCGGTTATTACGTTGAGCGTTCAGGCTACGATCAGTTTCGTTGTGTATCCAGACTCCGGTTATTACGTTGATCGTTCAGGCTCCGGTCATTTTCGTTGAATATCCAGACTCGGGTTATTACGTTGAGCGTTCAGGCTCCGGTCAGTTTCGTTGAGTATCCAGATTCCGGTTATTACGTTGAGCGTTCAGGCTCCGGTCAGTTTCGTTGGGTATCCAGACTCCAGTTATTACGTTGAGCGTTCAGGCTCCGGTCAGTTTCATTAGGTATCCAGACTTCGGTTATTACGTTGAGCGTTCAGGCTCCGGTCTGTTTCGTTGGGTATCCAGACACCGGTTATTACGTTGAGCATTCTGGGTTCGGTCAGTTTTGTTGGGTATCCAGACTCCGTTTATTACATTGAGCGTTCAGGCTCCGGTCATTTTCGTTGAGTATCCAGACTCCAGTTATTACGTCGAGTGTTCAGGCTCTGGTCATTTTTGTTGAGTATCCAGACACCGGTTATTACGTTGAGCGTTCAGGCTCTGGTCATTTTTGTTAAGTATTTAGACTCCGATTATTACGTTGAGGGTTCAGACTCCGGTCATTTTCGTCGAGTATCTAGACTCCGGTCATTACATTGAGCGTTAAGGCTCCAATCATTTTTGTTGAGTATCCAGACTCTGGTCATTACGTTGAGCGTTCAGGCCCCGATCAGTTTAGTTGAGTATCCAAACTCCGGTTATTACGTTGAGCGTTCAGGCTCCGGTCATTTTCATTGAGTATCCAGACTCCGGTTATTACGTTGAGGGTTCAGACTTCGGTCATTTTCGTTGAGTATCTAGACTCCTATCATTACGTTGAGCGTTCAGGCTCCGATCATTTTCATTGAATATCCAGACTCCGGTCAATATGTTGAGCGTTCAGGCTCTGGTCATTTTCGTTGAGTATCCAGACTCCGGTCATTCCGTTGAGCATTCAGGATCCCGTCATTTTCGTTGAGTATCATAACTCCGGTTATTACGTTGAGCGTTCAGGCTCCAGTCAGTTTCGTTGGGTATCCAGGCTCCGGTTATTACGTTGAGCGTTCAGGCTCTGGTCAATTTCCTTGGGTGTCCAGACTCCGGTTATTACGTTGATCGTTCAGTCTCTGGTCATTTTTGTAACGCCCCGATTCTGAATTCCCATTATTGGTTGAGTCTTTTAATTTATTTAATTGATGTTTGTTTTAAATTGAGAAATTATATATTGCTATGTGGTGTTTTGCTTATTTTATCTATTTTTACCGATTCAGAGAGTTTTCGGGGAATTAGAGTAAAATAGGGCATTTTAGACATTTAGCACTTTAGTGTGAGAATTGATTGATAAGTGTTGGAAAGAATTTGAGAGGAAAGAAATAGAGATAGAAATAGAATAAGAGAGGAAAAAGGAAGAAGATAGTAACATAAGAAGAAAAACAAGAGAAAGAAAAGAGGAGAAGAGAAAGAGAAGAGAAAGTGGAGAGGAAAACCTAGAATCATCAAGGAATCATTACCAAAGCTTGCAATCGATCGGTAAGGGTGTGAAACTCCATCATCTCTTTAATGTGTATGATTGTATGTGTATGTGTGTGGATTTTGTAGAGTTTCTACTCTTTTTCCACTTAGGTTAGAAGTTGGTTTTGTGAGTAGAATGAGGTTTTAATCGGTTAGAACTCGGATTAGACGATGTAGTTTAGTCGGGTGATGGTTGGGTTGTGCTACTGTGACTGGTTTGGATTTAATCGGTTGGTTGTGTGGAGTTTGGGCTTTGAGACAGCCATGGAAGTTCTGTCTTCGCAAGTTCGCCAGGCGAAAGGCAGCGAAGCTTCGCCAGGCGAAGCCCAGCGAGCTGTAGCGAAGCAAGTCAGAAGCTAATACCCTGTATTCGCTGGCAAGTTTGCCAGGCGAGGTGAGTTGGAGAAGGTTCGCCAGGCGAGTGGGTAGCGAGCCTCAGCGAGTAATTCCAGAATTACTCCCAGTGGACTTCGCTGGGGAGTTCGCCAGGCGAAGGCCAGCGAGCTTTCGCTGCGTGGCTTCGCCAGGCGAAGGTTGGCGAACCTGGCAGTGTTGTTTGTTTTGCTGTTTGTTCATGGCAAGATGTTTGGTTAATTCAATTATGATTAATGCCTATATGAATGATTGATGTGTGAACTGTTTCAACATGTTGTGTTGTGGGTGGCCGAAAGGCGTGAATCCTAGATCGTAGAGCCGATTGTGGATCTTAATCGTTTGATAATGTTGTGCATTTGCTCGAATTAGATAGAAATGCATTGATGGATTAATAGGTATGTAAACCTCGTGTGAAATGGTGTATAATGTGAATGCATAATGAATATATGTGATGTATGTGATAAATGCAATGAGTATGTTTGTGAACATAGTATGCATTTTTGTGATTGATCCCGTGGAGGATTTGTAGAACCTCGTATGATACGATGGTTATATTCGATTCCTTGGAGAATCGGTTGCATTGTGTGATTCCTCGGAGAATCGGTCATAACATGTAATCCCGTGGAGGATTGGTTAGAGTATTTGATTCCGTGGAGAATCTGCTGAGTACTTGATCCCGTGGAGGATCTGCTGAATATTCGATTCCGTGGAGAATCTGATGAATATTTGATTCCGTGGAGAATCTGCTGAGTACTTGATCCCGTGGAGGATCTGCTGAATACTCGATTCCTTAGGGAATTTGTTGAATGAGTCGGTACCGCATTTGCATCTGCATAGAGTCGTGTGTCGGTCTCTATGAGTTGCATGAGTCATCTGTGCATGATGCATTGGTTGTGTGAATATAACTGTGTATGTTTTATGTGATTGTTTGGAGAAAATTTAGTGAATGTTCATGTGTATGTGTAGAGACATGATTATTTGTATATGCTTAATGTGGTGAGAACATAATTTGAGTATAACTTGTATAATTATGGAGTTATGTATATATACAATTTTATGCATTAACTGTTATGATGTTGTTTCTCACCCTTCTGCTGTTTTATAATGCTCTTTGAGGCATTGCAGAGTAGGAAGCTGGAGGTTCTTTTTGTGAAGCGATGTCTTCATTCTTTTTGGTCAATGGCTCTGATATGTAACATCTGGGTAGTTAGGAAGCCTTTGACTCTTTTGGGGTTACATTTGTTTTGATTCTTTTGTGATACATATGTGTATGTATCTGTTGTGGATACGTTGTAAAACATGAATTATTTGATGGTTGTATATACTTTTATGAATGAGATCGATTCAATATTTGGATGTTTCCGCTTTATTCTAAATATTGAGATGTGGGTTACCCATTGTTGCATATCTATTTTGAGCAGGTATCGTATGTGTTTTAATTTCATGTTAATGTGATGCGCCTCTTCTATACCATGTTTTAATCAAACTCTGATGAAATAAATTTTCTATGTGCCTAATTGATTTATCTAATTTATTTGGGGTATAGAAAGGGGGTGTTACATTAAGTGGTATCAGAGCCAGTGTTGAGTCAGTCGTGTCTGTCTTGTTGTTGTGTTGGTTGAACGGTTGTTTAACCTTGTTGTTGTTTTCGGGAATCCTCAGAATATGGCAGGTCGTAATGACAATGCTATGGCAGCGGCGTTAGAGGCTATGGCCAGAGCTGTGCAGGGTGCACCTAACGTGAATGCGAATGATGAGTTCAGGAAGAACCAACCACCGGTGTTTAAAGGGAGATTTGATCCGGATGATGCTCAGATATGGTTAAAGGAAATTGAGAGAATTTTTAGGGTGATGGATTGTGCTGAAGGGAATAAGGTGAGACTAGGGACTCACATGTTGAGAAAAGAGGCCGATGACTGGTGGGTCAGCATGAGGCAAGTTCTTGAGGTCGACGACGAGGAGATTACGTGGGATTTATTTCGTGCTGAGTTTCTAAGGAAGTATTATCCCGAAAGTGTTAAAGGGAAGAGAGAAATGGAATTTCTGGAGTTGAAACAAGGTAATATGTCGGTGGTGGACTACACCGCTAAGTTTACTGAGTTAGTGAAGTTTCACCCTCACTATGATGCGGTTACGGCGGAATTTTCCAAATGTATCAAGTATGAGAATGGCTTGCGTCCGGAGATAAAGCAAGCGGTGGGTTATCAAAGGATACGAAGATTTTCGGATTTGACCGAGTGTTGTAGAATTTATGAAGAAGATAGTAGAGCTCGTTCTACTCATTATAAGGGTTTGAGCGAGAGGAGAGGGAAGCAGCAAGTACGAAGCGGACCTTATGTGACGCCTGCTGATAAGGGCAAACATAAGGGAAACTTTGATAGGAGACCCGGAGGAGGTTCTGGTGCGATCAAATGTTTTAAGTGTGGCGTGATGGGCCACAAGTCTTATGATTGTGGAAAGTTCAAGGCGAAGTGTTCCAACTGTGGACTCTTTGGTCATGATGCAGCAGAGTGTAGAAAGAATGCTGTGAAGTGTTTTAATTGTGGCTAGGTGGGTCACATTAGCCCGAATTGTACCAAACCGAAGCAAGCTCCAGCGGGCGGAAAAGTATTCGCATTAGCAGGTTCAGACGCCACTAATGTGGCAGATCGTTTGATTAAAGGTACATGCTTTATTAATGATATGCCTTTAGTTGCTATTATTGATACTGGAGCGACTCACTCGTTCATTTCTCTTGCGTGTGCTAAGCGGTTGGATTTGTGTATGGTTTCTTTGAGTAGTGGTATGGTTATTGGGACTCCCGCTTCGGGGTTGGTAACTACTTCTTTGGTGTGTGCAAGTTGTCCTTTGACCATGTATGGTAAGGACTTCGTTATGGATTTAGTGTGTTTGCCGTTGGAAGGTTTAGACGTAATCTTGGGTATGAATTGGTTGCAATTTAATAGAGTTCATTTGGATTGCTATCACAAGTTAGTAAGGTTTCCTTCTTTGGAAGATGGTGAAAACGAGAGTTTTCTTTCCACTAAAGAGTTGAAGAAACTTTTAGCGGACGAAGCTCAGTTGTTTGGTTTGTTCGCATCGTTGTCGGTGGAGAGCAAAGTTGAGCTCGACGTGTTTCCTGTGGTTTGTGAATTTCCTGAAGTGTTTCCGGAAGATGTTGCGGATGTGCCGCCAAAGAGAGAGGTTGAATTTTCTATTGATCTAGTCCAGGGTACTAGACCGATTTCGATGGCCCCGTATCGGATGTCGGCATCGGAGTTGGTGGAATTGAAGAAGCAGTTGAATGATTTGTTGGATAAGAGATTTGTAAGACCAAGTGTTTCTCCTTGGGGTGCGCCGGTATTGTTGGTAAAGAAGAAGGATGGTAGTATGCGATTGTGTATTGATTATCGGCAGTTGAATAAGGTGACAATTAAGAACAAGTATCCGCTTCCAAGAATTGATGATTTGATGGATCAATTGGTTGGAGCCCGTGTTTTTAGTAAGATTGATTTAAGATCCGGTTATCACCAGATTCGGGTTAAAGAAGAAGATATTTCGAAGACGGCTTTTAGAACACGATATGGTCACTACGAGTATACGGTGATGCCATTCGGAGTTTCTAATGCGCCGGGTGTTTTCATGGAATATATGAACCGTATCTTTCACGAGCAGTTGGATCGTTTTGTGGTGGTGTTTATCGATGACATTTTGATTTATTCTAAGTCTCGAGAGGAACACGAAGAACATTTAAGGATTGTGTTGCGGATTTTGAAAGAGAAGAAGTTGTATGCAAAGTTGTCTAAGTGTGAGTTTTGGTTGTCGAAGGTGAGTTTTCTTGGACATATTATTTCCGGCAATGGTATTAGTGTGGATCCATCCAAGATCGATGCGGTAATGCAATGGGAGACTCCAAGATCGGTTACGGAAATTCGAAGCTTTTTGGGCTTGGCCGGTTACTACCGGAGGTTTATCGAAGGATTTTCAAAGTTAGCACTTCCGTTAACGCAGTTGACTTGTAAAGGAAAGGCTTTTATTTGGGATGTTAATTGTGAAGAGAGTTTCATGGAATTAAAGAGAAGGTTAACAACAGCGCCCGTTTTGATTTTGCCGAATCCTACGGAACCTTTTGTGGTTTATTGCGATGCTTCTTTGTCAGGATTGGGTGGTGTATTGATGCAAGATGGGAAGGTCGTGGCGTATGCTTCTAGGCAGTTGAGAGTGCATGAAAATAATTATCCTACTCATGATTTGGAGTTAGCGGCCGTGGTGTTCGTTTTGAAAATTTGGAGGCACTATCTTTATGGTGCAAGATTTGAAGTTTTTAGCGATCACAAGAGTTTGAAGTATTTGTTTGATCAAAAGGAATTGAATATGAGGCAAAGGAGATGGCTAGAACTTTTGAAGGACTATGATTTTGGTTTAAATTATCATCCGGGTAAGGCGAATGTGGTAGCAGATGCCTTAAGTCGGAAGTCGTTGCACGTGTCTACTTTGATGGTTAGAGAGTGGGAACTCTTGGAGAACTTTAGAGATTTGAGTTTGGTTTGTGAGTTAACGCCGAGTAGTGTGAAGCTTGGTATGTTGCATGTCACGAATGATTTCCTTACTACAGTGTGTGAAAAGCAAAAGTTGGATTTAAAACTTGTGGATTTGATGACGAATGGAAATGAAGATTTCAACGTTGATGAATTAAGAGTTTTGAGGTTTCGAGGTCGTATTTGTATTCCCGATGACGCGGATTTGAAAAGGATGATATTGGAAGAGGGACATCGGAGTAACTTAAGTATTCATCCGGGAGCGAATAAGATGTATCAGGATTTGAAGAAGATCTTTTGGTGGTCTGGATTGAAAAGCGATGTTGCTCGTTTTGTGTACTCGTGTTTGACTTGTCAGAAGTCTAAGGTGGAGCATCAGAAGCCTAGTGGATTGATGCAACCGTTGGATATTCCGGAATGGAAATGGGATAGTATATCGATGGATTTTGTTACGGGATTGCCGAATACGCAAAGAGGACATAATGCTATTTGGGTGATTGTTGATAGGCTTACTAAATCGGCTCACTTTATTCCGATTGATATTACTTATTCTTTGGAAAGGTTAGCCGAGATTTATGTTGGCACTATTGTGAAGCTTCATGGAGTTCCTAAGAGTATTGTGTCGGATAGAGATCCTAGATTTACTTCAAGATTTTGGGAGAGTTTGCAAGGTGCTTTGGGTTCTAAGTTGAGATTGAGTTCGGCATATCATCCGCAAACGGATGGTCAAACCGAGAGGACGATTCAATCGTTAGAAGATCTGTTGCGTGCTTGTGTGCTTGAACAAGGTGGTGCGTGGGACGGTTATTTAGCGTTGATTGAGTTCACCTATAATAACAGTTTCCATTCGAGTATCGGTATGGCGCCATTTGAGGCTTTATATGGACGGAGATGTCGAACACCTCTGTGTTGGCATGAGACGGGTGAAAGGTCGGTAGTTGGTCCTGAAATGGTACAGCAAACGACGGAAAAGGTGAAATTTATTCGGGAAAGGATGAGAGCTTCTCAGAATAGACAGAAAAGTTATCATGATAAAAGGAGAAAGGATCTCGAGTTTCAAGAGGGAGACCATGTGTTTTTGAGAGTTACACCAGTTACGGGTGTGGGTCGTGCCTTGAAGTCGAGAAAGTTGACTTCTCGTTTTATTGGTCCGTATCAGATTGTCGCACGGGTTGATGCTGTGGCGTATCGTGTGGCATTGCCTCCGAACCTTTCGAATTTGCATGATGTATTCCATGTCTCGCAACTTCGGAAGTATGTTCCGGATCCGTCACATGTGATCCAGACTCCAGTTATTACGTCGAGTGTTCAGGCTCTGGTCATTTTTGTTGAGTATCCAGACACCGGTTATTACGTTGAGCGTTCAGGCTCTGGTCATTTTTGTTGAGTATTTAGACTCCGATTATTACGTTGAGGGTTCAGACTCCGGTCATTTTCGTCGAGTATCTAGACTCCGGTCATTACATTGAGTGTTAAGGCTCCAATCATTTTTGTTGAGTATCCAGACTCTGGTCATTACGTTGAGCGTTCAGGCCCCGATCAGTTTAGTTGAGTATCCAAACTCCGGTTATTACGTTGAGCGTTCAGGCTCCGGTCATTTTCATTGAGTATCCAGACTCCGGTTATTACGTTGAGGGTTCAGACTTCGGTCATTTTCGTTGAGTATCTAGACTCCTATCATTACGTTGAGCGTTCAGGCTCCGATCATTTTCATTGAATATCCAGACTCCGGTCAATATGTTGAGCGTTCAGGCTCTGGTCATTTTCGTTGAGTATCCAGACTCCGGTCATTCCGTTGAGCATTCAGGATCCCGTCATTTTCGTTGAGTATCATAACTCCGGTTATTACGTTGAGCGTTCAGGCTCCAGTCAGTTTCGTTGGGTATCCAGGCTCCGGTTATTACGTTGAGCGTTCAGGCTCTGGTCAATTTCCTTGGGTGTCCAGACTCCGGTTATTACGTTGATCGTTCAGTCTCTGGTCATTTTTGTAACGCCCCGATTCTGAATTCCCATTATTGGTTGAGTCTTTTAATTTATTTAATTGATGTTTGTTTTAAATTGAGAAATTATATATTGCTATGTGGTGTTTTGCTTATTTTATCTATTTTTACCGATTCAGAGAGTTTTCGGGGAATTAGAGTAAAATAGGGCATTTTAGACATTTAGCACTTTAGTGTGAGAATTGATTGATAAGTGTTGGAAAGAATTTGAGAGGAAAGAAATAGAGATAGAAATAGAATAAGAGAGGAAAAAGGAAGAAGATAGTAACATAAGAAGAAAAACAAGAGAAAGAAAAGAGGAGAAGAGAAAGAGAAGAGAAAGTGGAGAGGAAAACCTAGAATCATCAAGGAATCATTACCAAAGCTTGCAATCGATCGGTAAGGGTGTGAAACTCCATCATCTCTTTAATGTGTATGATTGTATGTGTATGTGTGTGGATTTTGTAGAGTTTCTACTCTTTTTCCACTTAGGTTAGAAGTTGGTTTTGTGAGTAGAATGAGGTTTTAATCGGTTAGAACTCGGATTAGACGATGTAGTTTAGTCGGGTGATGGTTGGGTTGTGCTACTGTGACTGGTTTGGATTTAATCGGTTGGTTGTGTGGAGTCTGGGCTTTGAGACAGCCATGGAAGTTCTGTCTTCGCAAGTTCGCCAGGCGAAAGGCAGCGAAGCTTCGCCAGGCGAAGCCCAGCGAGCTGTAGCGAAGCAAGTCAGAAGCTAATACCCTGTATTCGCTGGCAAGTTCGCCAGGCGAGGTGAGTTGGCGAAGGTTCGCCAGGCGAGTGGGTGTCGCTACTGCGAAAATCGGCGCCAGCTGAACAGAAGAGTCGCCACCGTGCGTTATTTATCCCACGGGAGGGAAAGGAAACGCTCAGAGTAAACCTCGCACAACACGGGAAAGGTATGGTCGTCGCAACCAAGACCTGGGTTCGGGAGTCGGTTACGCAAGGGGAAGGTATTAGCACCCCTCACGTCCGTCGTACTCGACGGGATCCACGCTTGTTTTCGGGTATGGATTGTTATTCTATCTACGCTAAAGGTCAAGGGTTAAAAGAAAATAAAATGAAAATAAAATGACTCGGCAAAGTATCGCACTTTATGCCTACGTATTCCCGTCTGGAACGAGAAATCAGAGTCAACGTAGTTCGCCTACCTACGGGAAAGGAGGGGAAGGTTGCTCGCTAGGACATCGCATCCTATGCCTACGTACTTTCACACGGCATGAAAGATCAGAGCAAACGTAGTTCGGGCCACGTACGACACAAGCTTGTCTTGATTGATTTTATTCCTTCTGAAAAAGGGGTTCTTGATTAACAGTCCCGGCGGACAAAAATGACGTCTTGATGAGTTCACGTTCTTTTACGAAAGAAGTGTCTTTTATTGTGTTTGAAATCTTATTGTGTTTTTCTGTTTGTTTTGAGATAGAAAGAGACAGAACTCTAACCTACGGTTGCGGGGGGAATCAAACTAACCTAATGTTATCATGCATGGGTTAAGACCTAGTGTCTATCATGCTCCTCTCTTGCACAGAGAGAAACAGAGATCCTACGGGATAGGCAGAAACAGAAACAATAACAGATATAATACAGTAAAGCAGTAAAATGCATGGATGCAACAGTACAAGCGAGGCAAGGGAGTCCCACTCAACCTCGAACCTAGAAAACAATAGGCAAAAGTGAACAGGCTTCACTTTCAACCTAACAGGGTAAACAGCAAACAATACAGTCCAGAAAACCAATCAATACATCAGCAAATGAAATACAACAGCAAAAAGAAACAGCCACAGCAGCTCTGCATCAACACCTGGCTTCAAGTAATCTCCAATCATTTACAAGCTTCAACAAGCATCAGTCTCCATCTTCATGACCTTTAGGCAAGGGCTTTGATCATCATTCTTCCATCTGCAATGGCTTTTCTTCAAGTTCAAACCTCCAGGATGAGGGATTAGTCACAAGAGTGAATTGGGTGTTAAGCAATCAGTTGACTACCAAGGGTGGTGAACAGACTGCTTCTAACACAAGAGACATTTTCTCTCAAGAGTTCTATCTCATAGACCCTATCATCAAGCCTTCCAAAGGAAGGGGGTGAGTGTCTTAGAGAGACTCTGCATCACAGAGAAGAATGGATGCAGACAAGGCAATCCATGTTTGAGAAACAAACTTTCTAACCTAGAGCTCTGCCTAGCTCCTAAACCCTAGTCTCCTCAACAGCTGCTAGCAAGAACCTCCTCTCCAACTCTGGCAGTTGATCTTCAATCTCTGGATCTCCAATGGCTTCATCTCCTCAAGCCTTCAACTCTCCCAAGTCCCCAGACAATCCCAATACCCAAGCAAACAAGCAATAATCCCTAGAGGGCACACCACACCAGTCAATCAGATATACAGTATATTAATAGCAGTAGGGGAATCCTGACTTTTTCTAAGGGATCTAATAACTACCCATAGCCCCTATAGTCCCATAACTAATCTAGTTAAATCCTAAGTCCTAAGGGAAAGAATCAAACTTCCTAAGTCATCACCTAAAAACCCTAATTTGTTCATGTTGTTCAAGCCTACCTTAAGCACCTAAAAATAATTCCTAAAAATGGGAACTAACTTGTTTCTACAAGTTCAATATCTCATCTAAGCAACAAAAAAAGAATGAACAAAAAATATGAAAGCATTTAGTAGAACAAAAATTAATAAAATCATGCATGAAATGAACCATTTAAAATGTCATTTATTTAGAAAATATGGAAAAAATATCAAATGAAAATAAAAATGCAATTTTATTTAATGAAAATTTTCTACACATTCTAATGAAGATGATGTAAAAAGAATGGATTAAAAATGATTTTTTATCTATTTATTATGAATTTTTAAAAGTTGGTAAAATTAAAGTGGAATTAAAAAACAATTGAAATTAAAATGAGAGGGAGGGGGGTAAGAGTAGCAGGCGCTCTAGTTATATTCTGGATGGGCCAAGCAGTGGTGGGGTGCGCGTAGCAAATTGGTTAAGGCCCAGAACCATTTCAGAATTATTAAAAAAAATAAAAACACGCAGGGGGTGAAAATAGCATAGGATTCACGCGTAAAATGAATTGGGCTTAAAATTGGGGGGTGGGGATATCACTCAGCACTCAGGCCCGCCCGTTTCAATTAATTAAACGGTGCGTTTAGGGCACCACTCTTCCCTCCAAATTCAGAATTAAATGAGAGCCCTTCGATCGCTCTCTGAGTCAAAAGTCCAACATGAAATGAACGCCCAGGATTTCATCTTCTTCCTTGGTTCATAAAGCTAGGGTTTACATTCCATGGAAGCCATGCACGAGCCAACTTCAAGCTCTCAGTTCTCTCTCTCCAGGCCATGAAACGCCACGATATAAACATGAAACTTACTCTAAATTTCTCCCTCTACACGTCTATGGTCTTGGATTGCTTTGAAACTCAACAAACCACTCAACCCGAGCGCAACAATTCTGGTCACCATGGAAATACTCTGCAACTCATCAGCACAATCCTCAATCAAACTTATACTAATCTAATCTATGACTAATGGTGATTATTCTGATCTATCAAACTAAGATTATAATGGCCTAACCTAAGAGTTCTAGGTCCTAACAGTTTGGTACACCTGCTAACAATCATCACTAAACTACTCCAAACTCATCCTAATTGCTCTACTAACATCCTACATCATATCTAAACTAACAAATCTATGCTAAACTAACTGAATCAAGCTGTGGCAGAGAAAATGCACCTGGTGTGGAATCTTGTGGATGATGATGGAACTCGTGGATCTGAGGCTTTTGAGGCTTGGATCCTGATCTACAATTGCTCTACTTGCTTCTGTATGCAACACCTTGAGGAGTCTTGCACTGGATCTTGAGTTCCAACTGAATTTGCAATTTTGATGTTGATGATTATAGTGCTCGAAAATGGATTGATCACACCTGGTTCTTGGTTGAATTCTGATCTATGATGATGAATCAGTATAATGAAGTTGATTTTGATGATGATTGGTGAAGAATTTGAGGAATTGAAGTGAAAATGCAATGAGAAAGAATGAGAGAATTTGGGAAATTCTTGGTGAAAAATGAATCCAACCCTTGCTCAATTCTCATTTCATGAATATATAGTGTTCAATGGTAACTTCTAGATCCCTCTTACACATTCCCTTGCCTTCCAACTTTGATTCATTTTGGCTATGTTTCTTAAAATGCAAGTAACCAAGGATAACTTTGAAATCTTCCACTAAACTCAAAAAAGTGCTTGAACCATTGTCTTTAGAATGTCTTTTCCATTCAAAATCATATATTGGAAGTCTCCATTTGGACTTATAAATCTCCCAAACCATTTTCCACTTTGACTTTATTCAAATTATAAGCCATTTTAGTTCAAATTTGGACCAATCATGCAACTTCATGTTATGAGCTTTTCCAACAATTTGTGACCTTCTTTCTAGACTCAAAATCACATTTTGAACAAGTTTGATGTTGTAAGTTTTTCCATTTGAGGCCTCCTTGTATGAGTTTTGGACATAGGTTAAAATGACCTGTAATTCACAAATGCCCAAAATACCCTTTGCTTGCCAAGACCATAAGTTGAGTTCCACACATCATATGAAGGCATACTATACCATTCTAGAAAGCTAAGACAATGAGGAACAATTCTTATGTTGACCAAGAATCCATTTGAAATCTCCTTGAGGGGTAAACATTGCTTGGAAGTCAAGTCACTTTCACAGACAAAATTTCAGATACCTCAGATGACCTGTAACTTGCAAGGACCATAACTTGAGTTCTATAAATCTCCTTGATGTCTTCCACCACTCAAATTAAAGGTATTGAGATCCTCTACAAGTTTCATGCTGGCCAAGAAGCCATTTGAAGCTAGCATTTTGACTTATCTTGCTTGGAAATTTGACCTAAACTAGGGGATTTTACACAGAAACCCTAATTTAGAAACTCCTCTTCTCCTTGATTTCTCTTGAATTCTCCTTGGCATATCTCCATATCCTCTTTTATATGTCCAATGATGAACCCCACATCTCTCTACTAGACTTGAATGCCCCTTAAATCAGTCAATTGACCTAGGGTTGACCTAGGGTTGACCCAGATGAAACCCTAGTTGACTGCCTTCAGCTATAGCTCTTGTGCTCTCCTCAATGACTTGTCTCCTTCTTCCAATGACTTTCTAAGTCTCTCATAATGTCTAGATACTCTCCATGCCTTCAACTCACAGCTCACAACCCTCTTGTTGACCCTCAGATACCCTCAGCTAGGAGATGGACTCAAGGCTTGATCTGCTGAACTCTTTGCTTTCAAACTCCTTCCTGATGACTTGAATGAGATTGAATTAGGATAATAACCTCTTGATAGGCTTCTAGAGATGAAAATAATGATTGGTCCCCTGCTGTATGACTTGCTATGCTTATGCTATGCAGATGATTAGACTATGTACATGACTCTATATGCAAATGCTAATGATATTGAAACATAAACCAAGTGAATAAGGTTGGGCAAATTTTAGGGTGCAACAGTGGGTAGCGAGCCTCAGCGAGTAATTCCAGAATTACTCCCAGTGGACTTCGCTGGGGAGTTCGCCAGGCGAAGGCCAGCGAGCTTTCGCTGCGTGGCTTCGCCAGGCGAAGGTTGGCGAACCTGGCAGTGTTGTTTGTTTTGCTGTTTGTTCATGGCATGATGTTTGGTTAATTCAATTATGATTAATGCCTATATGAATGATTGATGTGTGAACTGTTTCAACATGTTGTGCTGTGGGTGGCCGAAAGGCGTGAATCCTAGATCGTGGAGCCGATTGTGGATCTTAATCGTTTGATAATGTTGTGCGTTTGCTCGAATTAGATAGAAATGCATTGATGGATTAATAGGTATGTAAACCTCGTGTGAAATGGTGTATAATGTGAATGCATAATGAATATATGTGATGTATGTGATAAATGCAATGAGTATGTTTGTGAACATAGTATGCATTTTTGTGATTGATCCCGTGGAGGATTTGTAGAACCTCGTATGATACGATGGTTATATTCGATTCCTTGGAGAATCGGTTGCATTGTGTGATTCCTCGGAGAATCGGTCATAACATGTAATCTCGTGGAGGATTGGTTAGAGTATTTGATTCCGTGGAGAATCTGCTGAGTACTTGATCCCGTGGAGGATCTGCTGAATATTCGATTCCATGGAGAATCTGATGAATATTTGATTCCGTGGAGAATCTGCTGAGTACTTGATCCCGTGGAGGATCTACTGAATACTCGATTCCTTAGGGAATTTGTTGAATGAGTCGGTACCGCATTTGCATCTGCATAGAGTCGTGTGTCGGTCTCTATGAGTTGCATGAGTCATCTGTGCATGATGCATTGGTTGTGTGAATATAACTGTGTATGTTTTATGTGATTGTTTGGAGAAAATTTAGTGAATGTTCATGTGTATGTGTAGAGACATGATTATTTGTATATGCTTAATGTGGTGAGAACATAATTTGAGTATAACTTGTATAATTATGGAGTTATGTATATATATACAATTTTATGCATTAACTGTTATGATGTTGTTTCTCACCCTTCTGCTGTTTTATAATGCTCTTTGAGGCATTGCAGAGTAGGAAGCTGGAGGTTCTTTTTGTGAAGCGATGTCTTCATTCTTTTTGGTCAATGGCTCTGATATGTAACATCTGGGTAGTTAGGAAGCCTTTGACTCTTTTGGGGTTACATTTGTTTTGATTCTTTTGTGATACATATGTGTATGTATCTGTTGTGGATACGTTGTAAAACATGAATTATCTGATGGTTGTATATACTTTTATGAATGAGATCGATTCAATATTTGGATGTTTCCGCTTTATTCTAAATATTGATATGTGGGTTACCCATTGTTGCATATCTATTTTGAGCAGGTATCGTATGTGTTTTAATTTCATGTTAATGTGATGCGCCTCTTCTATACCATGTTTTAATCAAACTCTGATGAAATAAATTTTCTATGTGCCTAATTGATTTATCTAATTTATTTGGGGTATAGAAAGGGGGTGTTACAATTTTCCTTTAGTATCCAAACTCCGGTTATTACGTTAAGTGTTCAGGCTCCGGTCAGTTTCGTTGAGTATCCAGACTCCGGTTATTACGTTGAGCGTTCAGGCTCCGGTCAGTTTCGTTGTGTATTCAGACTCCGGTTATTACGTTGATCGTTCAGGCTCCGGTCATTTTCATTGAGTATCCAGACTCGGGTTATTATGTTAAACGTTCAGGCTCTGGTCAGTTTCGTTGGGTATCCAGACTCCGGTTATTACGTTGAACGTTCAGGCTCTTGTCAGTTTCCTTGGGTGTCTAGACTCCGGTTATTACGTTGAGCGCTCAGGCTCCAGTCATTTTCCTTTAGTATCCAGACTCCTGTTATAACGTTGAGCGTTCAGGCTCCGGTCAGTTTCGTTGAGTATCCAGACTCCGGTTATTACGTTGAGCGTTCAGGCTACGGTCAGTTTCGTTGTGTATCCAGACTCCGGTTATTACGTTGATCGTTCAGGCTCCGGTCATTTTCGTTGAGTATCCAGACTCGGGTTATTACGTTGAGCGTTCAGGCTCCGGTCAGTTTCGTTGAGTATCCAGATTCCGGTTATTACGTTGAGCGTTCAGGCTCCGGTCAGTTTCGTTGGGTATCCAGACTCCGGTTATTAAGTTGAGCGTTCAGGCTCCGGTCAGTTTCATTAGGTATCCAGACTTCGGTTATTACGTTGAGCGTTCAGGCTCCGGTCCGTTTCGTTGGGTATCCAGACACCGGTTATTACGTTGAGCATTCCGGGTTCGGTCAGTTTTGTTGGGTATCCAGACTCCGTTTATTACATTGAGCGTTCAGGCTCCGGTCATTTTCGTTGAGTATCCAGACTCCAGTTATTACGTCGAGCGTTCAGGCTCTGGTCATTTTTGTTGAGTATCCAGACACCGGTTATTACGTTGAGCGTTCAGGCTCTGGTCATTTTTGTTGAGTATCTAGACTCCGATTATTACGTTGAGGGTTCAGACTCCGGTCATTTTCGTCGAGTATCCAGACTCCGGTCATTATATTGAGCATTAAGGTTGCAATCATTTTTGTTGAGTATCCAGACTCTGGTCATTACGTTGAGCGTTCAGGCTCCGGTCAGTTTAGTTGAGTATCCAAACTCCGGTTATTACGTTGAGCGTTCAGGCTCCGGTCATTTTCATTGAGTATCCAGACTCCGGTTATTACGTTGAGGGTTCAGACTTCGGTCAATTTCGTTGAGTATCTAGACTCCTGTCATTACGTTGAGCGTTCAGGCTCCGATCATTTTCATTGAATATCCAGACTCTGGTCAATATGTTGAGCGTTCAGGCTCTGATCATTTTCGTTGAGTATCCAGACTCCGGTCATTCCGTTGAGCATTCAGGATCCATTCATTTTCGTTGAGTATCATAACTCCGGTTATTACGTTGAGCGTTCAGGCTCCGGTAAATTTCGTTGGGTATCCAGACACCAGTTATTACATTGAGCGTTCAGGCTCCGGTCAGTTTCGTTGGGTATCCAGACTCCGGTTATTACGTTGATCGTTCAGTCTCCGGTCAGTTTCGTTGAGTATCCAGACTCCGGTTATTACGTTGAGCGTTCAGGCTCTGGTCAGTTTTGTTGTGTATCCAGACTCTGGTTATTACGTTGATCGTTCAGGCTCCGGTCATTTTCGTTGAGTATCCAAACTCGGGTTATTACGTTGAGCGTTCAGGCTCCGGTCAGTTTCGTTGAGTATCTAGATTCCGGTTATTACGTTGAGCGTTCAGGCTCCGGTCAGTTTCGTTGGGTATCCAGACTCTGGTTATTACGTTGAGCGTTCAGGCTCCGGTCAGTTTTGTTAGGTATCCAGACTTCGGTTATTACGTTGAGCATTCCGGGTTCAGTCAGTTTTATTGGGTATCCAGACTCCGTTTACTACGTTGAGCGTTCAGGCTCCGGTCATTTTTGTTTAGTATCCAGACTCCAGTTATTACGTCGAGCGTTCAGGCTCTGGTCATTTTTGTCGAGTATCCAGACACCGGTTATTACGTTGAGCGTTCAGGCTCTGGTCATTTTTGTTGAGTATCTAGACTCTGATTATTACGTTGAGGGTTCAGACTCCGGTCATTTTCGTCGAGTATCCAGACTCCGGTCATTACATTGAGCCTTAAGGCTCCAATCATTTTTGTTGAGTATCCAGACTCTGGTCATTACGTTGAGCGTTCAGGCTACGGTCAATTTAGTTGAGTATCCAAACTCTGGTTATTACGTTGAGCGTTCAGGCTCCGGTCATTTTCATTGAGTATCCAGACTCCAGTTATTACGTTGAGGGTTCAGACTTCGGTCATTTTCGTTGAGTATCTAGACTCCTGTCATTACGTTGAGCGTTCAGGCTCCGATCATTTTCATTAAAAATCCAGACTCTGGTCAATACGTTGAGCGTTAAGGCTCTGGTCAGTTTCGTTGGGTATCCAGACTCCGGTTATTACGTTGAGCGTTCAGGCTCCGGTCAGTTTCGTTGGGTATCCAGACTTCGGTTATTACGTTGAGCGTTCAGGCTCTGGTCAGTTTCGTTGGGTATCCAGACTCTGGTTATTACGTTGAGCATTCCGGGTTCGGTCAATTTTATTGGGTATCCAGACTCCGTTTATTACGTTGAGCGTTCAGGCTCCGGTCATTTTCGTTGAGTATCCAGACTCCAGTTATTACGTCGAGCGTTCAGGCTCTGGTCATTTTTGTTGAGTATCCAGACACCGGTTATTACGTTGAGCGTTCAGGCTCTGGTCATTTTTGTTGAGTATCCAGACTCCGATTATTACATTGAGCGTTAAGGCTCCAATCATTTTTGTTGAGTATCCAGACTCCGGTCATTACGTTGAACGCTCAGGCTCCGGTCAGTTTAGTTGAGTATCCAAACTCCAGTTATTACGTTGAGCGTTCAGGCTCCGGTCATTTTCATTGAGTATCCAGACTCCGGTTATTACGTTGAGGGTTCAGTCTTCGGTCATTTTCGTTGAGTATTTAGACTCCTGTCATTACGTTGAGCGTTCAGGCTCCCATCATTTTCGTTTAGTATCCAGACTCCGGTCAATATGTTGAGCGTTCAGGCTTCGGACATTATCGTTGAGTATCCAGACTCCGGTCATTACGTTGAGCGTTTAGGCTACGGTCAGTTTCGTTGTGTATCCAGACTCCGGTTATTACGTTGATCGTTCAGGCTCCGGTCATTTTCATTGAGTATCCAGACTCGGGTTATTACGTTGAGCGTTCCGGCTCCGGTCAGTTTCGTTGAGTATCCAGATTTCGGTTATTACTTTGAGCGTTCAGGCTCCGGTCAGTTTCGTTGGGTATCCAGACTCCGATTATTACGTTGAGCGTTAAGGCTCCGGTCAGTTTCGTTAGGTATCCAGACTTCGGTTATTACGTTGAGCGTTCAGGCTCTGGTCCGTTTCGTTGGGTATCCAGACACCGGTTATTACGTTAAGCATTCCGGGTTCGGTCAGTTTTGTTGGGTATCCAGACTCCGTTTATTACGTTGAGCGTTCAGGCTCCGGTCATTTTTGTTGAGTATCCAGACTCCAGTTATTACGTCGAGCGTTCAGGCTCTGGTCATTTTTGTTGAGTATCCAGACACCGGTTATTACGTTGAGCGTTCAGGCTCTGGTCATTTTTGTTGAGTATCTAGACTCCGATTATTACGTTGAGGGTTCAGACTCCGGTCATTTTCGTCGAGTATCCAGACTCCAATCATTACATTGAGCGTTAAGGCTCCAATCATTTTTGTTGAGAATCCAGACTCTGGTTATTACGTTGAGCGTTCAGGCTCCGGTTAGTTTAGTTGAGTATCCAAACTCCAGTTATTACGTTGAGCGTTCAGGCTCCGGTCATTTTCATTGAGTATCCAGACTCCGGTTATTACGTTGAGGGTTCAGACTTCGGTCATTTTTGTTGAATATCTAGACTCCTGTCATTACGTTGAGCGTTCAGGCTCCGATCATTTTCATTGAATATCCAGACTCCGGTCAATATGTTGAGCATTCAGGCTCTGGTCATTTTCGTCGAGTATCCAGACTCCGGTCATTCCGTTGAGCATTCAGGATCCAGTCATTTTCGTTGAGTATCATAACTCCGGTTATTACGTTGATCGTTCAGGCTCCGTTCATTCTCGTTGAGTATCCAGACTCTGGTTATTACGTTGACCGTTCAGGCTCCAGTCAGTTTCGTTGGGTATCCAGACACCGGTTATTACGTTGAGCTTTCAGGGTCTAGTCATTTTTGTTGAGTATCCAGACTCCGGTTATTACGTTGAGCGTTCAGGCTCCGGTCAGTTTAGTTTAGTATCCAAACTCTGGTTATTAAGATGAGCGTTCAGGCTCCGGTCATTTTCGTTGAGTATCCAGACTCTGGTTATTAAGTTGAGCGTTCAGGCTCCGGTCAGTTTCGTTGAGTATCCAGATTTTGGTTATTACATTGAGCGTTCAGGCTCCGGTCAGTTTCATTGGGTATCAAGACACCGGTAATTACGTTGAGCGTTCAAGCTCAGGTCTGTTTAATTGGGTATCCAAACTCCGGTTATTACGTTGATCGTTCAGTCTCCGGTCAGTTTCATTGAGTATTCAGACTCCAGTTATTACGTTGAACGTTCAGGCTCCAGTCAGTTTCGTTGGGTATCCAAACTTCGATTATTATGTTGAGCGTTCAGGCTCCGGCCATTTTCGTTGAGTAACCAAACTCTAGTTATTACGCTTAGCGTTCAGGCTCCGGTCAGTTTCGTTGAATATTCAGATTCCGGTTATTAGGTTGAGCGTTCAGGCTCCAGTCAGTTTCGTTGGGTATCCAGACTCCGGTTATTACGTTGAGCGTTCAGGCTCTGGTCAGTTTCCTTGGGTGTCCAGACTCCGGTTATTACGTTGAGCGTTCAGGCTCCAGTCATTTTCCTTTAGTATCCAGACTCCTGTTATAACGTTGAGCGTTCAGGCTCCGGTCAGTTTCGTTGAGTATCTAGACTCCGGTTATTACGTTGAGCGTTCAGGCTCCGGTTAGTTTCGTTGTGTATCCAGACTCCGATTATTACATTGATCGTTCAGGCTCTGGTCATTTTCATTGAGTATCCAGACTCGGGTTATTACGTTGAGCGTTCCGGCTCCGGTCAGTTTCGTTGAGTATCCAGATTTCGGTTATTACGTTGAGCGTTCAGGCTCCGGTCATTTTCGTTGAGTATCCAGACTCTGGTTATTAAGTTGAGCGTTCAGGCTCCGGTCAGTTTCGTTGAGTATCCAGATTTTGGTTATTACATTGAGCGTTCAGGCTCCGGTCAGTTTCATTGGGTATCAAGACACCGGTAATTACGTTGAGCGTTCAAGCTCAGGTCTGTTTAATTGGGTATCCAAACTCCGGTTATTACGTTGATCGTTCAGTCTCCGGTCAGTTTCGTTGAGTATTCAGACTCCAGTTATTACGTTGAACGTTCAGGCTCCAGTCGGTTTCGTTGGGTATCCAAACTTCGATTATTATGTTGAGCGTTCAGGCTCCGGCCATTTTCGTTGAGTAACCAAACTCTAGTTATTACGCTTAGCGTTCAGGCTCCGGTCAGTTTCGTTGAGTATCCAGATTCCGGTTATTAGGTTGAGCGTTCAGGCTCCAGTCAGTTTTGTTGGGTATCCAGACTCCGGTTATTACCGTTCAGGCTCTGGTCAGTTTCCTTGGGTGTCCAGACTCCGGTTATTACGTTGAGCTTTCAGGCTCCAGTCATTTTCCTTTAGTATCCAGACTCCTGTTATAACGTTGAGCGTTCAGGCTCCGGTCAGTTTCGTTGAGTATCCAGACTCCGGTTATTACATTGAGCGTTCAGGCTCCGGTCAGTTTCGTTAGGTATCCAGACTTTGGTTATTACGTTGATCGTTCAGGCTCCGGTCATTTTCGTTGAGTATCCAGACTCTGGTTATTACGTTGAGCGTTCAGGCTCCGGTCAGTTTCGTTGAGTATCCAGATTCTGGTTATTACGTTGAGCGTTCAGGCTCCGGTCAGTTTCATTGGGTATCAAGACACCGGTAATTACGTTGAGCGTTCAAGCTCAGGTCAGTTTAATTGGGTATCCAGACTCCGGTTATTACGTTGATCGTTCAGTCTCCGGTCAGTTTCATTGAGTATTCAGACTCCAGTTATTACGTTGAACGTTCAGGCTCCAGTCAGTTTCGTTGGGTATCCAAACTTCGATTATTATATTGAGCGTTCAGGATCTGGCCATTTTCGTTGAGTAACCAAACTCTAGTTATTACGCTTAGCGTTCAGGCTCCGGTCAGTTTCGTTGAGTATTCAGATTCCGGTTATTAGGTTGAGCGTTCAGGCTCCAGTCAGTTTCGTTGGGTATCCAGACTCAGGTTATTACGTTGAGCGTTCAGGCTCTGGTCAGTTTCCTTGGGTGTCCAGACTCCGGTTATTACGTTGAGCGTTCAGGCTCCAGTCATTTTCCTTTAGTATCCAGACTCCTGTTATAACGTTGAGCGTTCAGGCTCCGGTCAGTTTCGTTGAGTATCTAGACTCCGGTTATTACGTTGAGCGTTCAGGCTCCGGTTAGTTTCGTTGTGTATCCAGACTCCGGTTATTACGTTGATCGTTCAGGCTCCGGTCATTTTCATTGAGTATCCAGACTCGGGTTATTACGTTGAGCGTTCCGGCTCCGGTCAGTTTCGTTGAGTATCCAGATTTCGGTTATTACTTTGAGCGTTCAGGCTCCGGTCAGTTTCGTTGGGTATCCAGACTCCGGTTATTACGTTGAGTGTTCAGGCTCCGGTCAGTTTCGTTAGGTATCCAGACTTCGGTTATTACGTTGAGCGTTCAGGCTCTGGTCCGTTTCGTTGGGTATCCAGACACCGGTTATTATGTTGAGCATTCCGGGTTCGGTCTGTTTTGTTGGGTATCCAGACTCCGTTTATTACGTTGAGCGTTCAGGCTCCGGTCATTTTTGTTGAGTATCCAGACTCCAGTTATTACGTCGAGCGTTCAGGCTCTGGTCATTTTTGTTGAGTATCCAGACACCGGTTATTACGTTGAGCGTTTAGGCTCTGGTCATTTTTGTTGAGTATCTAGACTCCGATTATTACGTTGAGGGTTCAGACTCCGGTCATTTTCGTCGAGTATCCAGACTCCAGTCATTACATTGAGCGTTAAGGCTCCAATCATTTTTGTTGAGAATCCAGACTCTGGTTATTACGTTGAGCGTTCAGGCTCCGGTTAGTTTAGTTGAGTATCCAAACTCCAGTTATTACGTTGAGCGTTCAGGCTCCGGTCATTTTCATTGAGTATCCAGACTCCGGTTATTACGTTAAGGGTTCAGACTTCGGTCATTTTCGTTGAGTATCTAGACTCCTATCATTACGTTGAGCGTTCAGGCTTCGATCATATTCATTGAATATCCAGACTCCGGTCAATATGTTGAGCATTCAGGCTCTGGTCATTTTCGTTGAGTATCCAGACTCCGGTGATTCCGTTGAGCATTCAGGATCCAGTCATTTTCGTTGAGTATCATAACTCCGGTTATTACGTTGAGCGTTCAGGCTCCGGTCAGTTTCGTTGTGTATCCAGACTCCGGTTATTACGTTGATCGTTCAGGCTCCGTTCATTTTCGTTGAGTATCCAGACTCTGGTTATTACGTTGACCGTTCAGGCTCCGGTCAGTTTCGTTGAGTATCCAGATTCTGGTTATTACGTTGAGCGTTCAGGCTCCGGTCAGTTTCATTGGGTATCAAGACACCGGTAATTACGTTGAGCGTTCAAGCTCAGGTCAGTTTAATTGGGTATCCAGACTCCGGTTATTACGTTGATCGTTCAGTCTCCGGTCAATTTCGTTGAGTATTCAGACTCCAGTTATTACGTTGAACATTCAGGCTCCAGTCAGTTTCGTTGGGTATCCAAACTTCGATTATTATGTTGAGCGTTCAGGCTCTGGCCATTTTCGTTGAGTAACCAAACTCTAGTTATTACGCTTAGCGTTCAAGCTCCGGTCAGTTTTGTTGAGTATCCAGATTCCGATTATTAGGTTGAGCGTTCAGGCTCCAGTCAGTTTCGTTGGGTATCCAGACTCCGGTTATTACGTTGAGCGTTCAGGCTCTGGTCAGTTTCCTTGGGTGTCCAGACTCCGGTTATTACGTTGAGCATTCAGGCACTAGTCATTTTCCTTTAGTATCCAGACTCCTGTTATAACGTTAAGCGTTCAGGCTCCGGTCAGTTTCGTTGAGTATCCAGACTCCGGTTATTACGTTGAGCATTCAGGCTCCGGTCAGTTTCGTTGTGTATCCAGACTCCGGTTATTACGTTGATCGTTCAGGCTCCGGTTATTTTTGTTGAGTATCCAAACCCGGGTTATTACGTTGAGCGTTCAGGCTCTGGTCAGTTTCGTTGAGTATCCAGATTCCGGTTATTACGTTGAGCGTTCAGGCTCCGGTCAGTTTAGTTGGGTATACAGACTCCGGTTATTACGTTGAGCGTTCAGGCTCCGGTCAGTTTCGCTAGGTATCCACACTTCGGTTATTACATTGAGCGTTCAGGTTCCGGTCCGTTTCGTTGGGTATGCAGACACCGGTTATTACGTTGAGCATTCCGGGTTCGGTCAGTTTTGTTGGGTATCCAGACTCCGTTTATTACGTTGAGCGTTCAGGCTCCAGTCATTTTCGTTGAGTATCCAGACTCCAGTTATTACGTCGTGCGTTCAGGCTCTGGTCATTTTTGTTGAGTATCCAGACACCGGTTATTACGTTGAGCGTTCAGGCTCTGGTCATTTTTGTTGAGTATCTAGACTCCGATTATTACGTTGAGGGTTCAGACTCCGGTCATTTTCGTCGAGTATCCAGACTCCGGTCATTACATTGAGCGTTAAGGCTCCAATCATTTTTGTTGAGTATCCAGACTCTAGTTATTACGTTGAGCGTTCAGGCTCCGATCAGTTTAGTTGAGTATCCAAACTCCGGTTATTACGTTGAGCGTTCAGGCTCCGATCATTTTCATTGAGTATCCAGACTCCGGTTATTACGTTGAGGGTTCAGACTTCGGTCATTTTCGTTGAGTATCTAGACTCCTGTCATTACGTTGAGCGTTCAGGCTCCGGTCAGTTTCGTTAGGTATCCAGACTTCGGTTATTACGTTGAGCGTTCAGGCTCCGGTCCGTTTCGTTGGGTATCCAGACACCGGTTATTACGTTGAGCATTCCGGGTTCGGTCAGTTTTGTTGGGTATCCAGACTCCGTTTATTAAGTTGAGCGCTCAGGCTCCGGTCATTTTCGTTGAGTATCCAGACTCCGGTCAATATGTTGAGCGTTCAGGCTCTGGTCATTTTCGTTGAGTATCCAGACTCCGGTCATTACATTGAGCGTTAAGGCTCCAATCATTTTTGTTGAGTATCCAGACTCTAGTCATTACGTTGAGCGTTCAGGCTCCGGTCAGTTTAGTTGAGTATCCAAACTCCGATTATAAAGTTGAGCGTTCAGGCTCCGATCATTTTCATTGAGTATCCAGACTCCGGTTATTACGTTGAGGGTTCAGACTTCGGTCATTTTCGTTGAGTATCTAGACTCCTGTCATTACGTTGAGCGTTCAGGCTCCGATCATTTTCATTGAATATCCAGACTCCGGTCAATATGTTGAGCATTCAGGCTCTGGTCATTTTCGTTGAGTATCCAGACTCTGGTCATTCCGTTGAGCATTCAGGATCCAGTCATTTTCGTTGAGTATCATAACTCCGATTATTACGTTGAGCGTTCAGGCTCCGGTCAATTTCGTTGGGTATCCAAACACCAGTTATTACGTTGAGCGTTCAGGCTCCGGTCAGTTTCGTTGGGTGTCCTGACTCCGGTTATTACGTTGAGCGTTCAGGCTCCGGTCAGTTTCGTTAGGTATCCAGACTTCGGTTATTACGTTGAGCGTTCAGGCTCCGGTCCGTTTCGTTGGGTATCCAGACACCGGTTATTACGTTGAGCATTCCGGGTTCGGTCAGTTTTGTTGGGTATCCAGACTCTGTTTATTAAGTTGAGCGCTCAGGCTCCGGTCATTTTTGTTGAGTATCCAGACTTCGGTCAATATGTTGAGCGTTCAGGCTCTGGTCATTTTCGTTGAGTATCCAGACTTCGGTCATTCCGTTGAGCATTCAGGATCCATTCATTTTCGTTGAGTATCATAACTCCGGTTATTACGTTGAGCGTTCAGGCTCCGGTCAATTTCATTGGGTATCCAGACACCATGTATTACGTTGAGCGTTCAGGCTCCGGTCAGTTTCGTTGGGTATCCAGACTCCGGTTATTGCGTTGAGCGTTCAGGCTCCGGTCAGTTTCGTTGTGTATCCAGACTCCGGTTATTACGTTGATTGTTCAGGCTCCGGTCATTTTCGTTGAGTATCCAGACTCGGGTTATTACGTTGAGCGTTCAGGCTCTAGTCATTTTCGTTGAGTATCCAGATTCCGGTTATTACGTTGAGCGTTCAGGCTCCGGTCAGTTTCGTTGTGTATCCAGACTCCGGTTATTACGTTGATCGTTCAGGCTCCGGTCATTTTCGTTGAGTATCTAGACTCGGGTTATTACGTTGAGCGTTCAGGCTCTAGTCAGTTTCGTTGAGTATCCAGATTCCGGTTATCACGTTGAGCGTTCAGGCTCCGATCAGTTTTATTGGGTATCCAGACTCCGGTTATTACGTTGAGCGTTCAGGCTCCGGTCAGTTTCGCTAGGTATCCAGACTTCGGTTATTACGTTGAGCGTTCAGGCTCCTGTCCGTTTCGTTGGGTATGCAGACACCGGTTATTATGTTGAGAATTCCGGGTTCAGTCAGTTTTGTTGGGTATCCAGACTCCGTTTATTACGTTGAGCGTTCAGGCTCCAGTCATTTTCGTTGAGTATCCAGACTCCAGTTATTACGTCGAGCGTTCAGGCACTGGTCATTTTTGTTGAGTATCCAGACACCGGTTATTACGTTGAGAGTTCAGGCTCTGGTCATTTTTGTTAGGTATCTAGACTCCGATTATTACGTTGAGGGTTCAGACTCCGGTCATTTTCGTCGAGTATCTAGACTCCGGTCATTACATTGAGCGTTAAGGCTCCAATCATTTTTGTTGAGTATCCAGACTCTGGTCATTACGTTGAGCGTTCAGGCTCCGGTCAGTTTAGTTGAGTATCCAAACTCCGGTTATTACGTTGAGCGTTTAGGCTCCGGTCATTTTCATTGAGTATCCAGACTCCAGTTATTACGTCGAGGGTTCAGACTTCGGTCATTTTCGTTGAGTATCTAGACTCCTGTCATTACGTTGAGCGTTCAGGCTCCGATCATTTTCATTGAATATCCAGACTCCGGTCAATATGTTGAGCGTTCAGGCTCTGGTCATTTTCGTTGAGTATCCAGACTCCGGTCATTCCGTTGAGCATTCAGGATCCAGTCATTTTCGTTGAGTATCATAACTCCGGTTGTTACGTTGAGCGTTCAGGCTCCGGTCAATTTCGTTGGGTATCCAAACACCAGTTATTACATTGAGCGTTCAGGCTCCGGTCAGTTTCGTTGGGTGTCCAGACTCCGGTTATTACGTTGAGCGTTCAGGCTCCGGTCAGTTTCGTTAGGTATCCAGACATCGGTTATTACGTTGAGCGTTCAGGCTCCGGTCCGTTTTGTTGGGTATCCAGACACCGGTTATTACGTTGAGCATTCCGGGTTCGGTCCGTTTTGTTCGGTATCCAGACTCCGTTTATTAAGTTGAGCGCTCAGGCTCCGGTCATTTTCGTTGAGTATCCAGACTGCGGTCAATATGTTGAGCGTTCAGGCTCTGGTCATTTTCGTTGAGTATCCAGAATCCGGTCATTCCGTTGAGCATTCAGGATCTTGTCATTTTCGTTGAGTATCATAACTCCGGTTATTACGTTGAGCGTTCAGGCTCCGGTCAATTTCGTTGGGTATCCAGACACCAGTTATTACGTTGAGCGTTCAGGCTCCGGTCAGTTTCGTTGGGTATCCAGACTCCGGTTATTACGTTGATCGTTCAGTCTTCGGTCAGTTTCGTTGAGTATCCAGACTCCGGTTATTACGTTGAGCGTTCAGGCTCTGGTCAGTTTCGTTGTGTATCCAGACTCCGGTTATTACGTTGATCGTTCAGGCTCCGGTCAGTTTCGTTAGGTATCCAGACTTCGGTTATTACGTTGAGCGTTCAGGCTCCGGTCCGTTTCGTTGGGTATCCAGACTCCGGTTATTACGTTGAGCATTCCGGGTTCAGTCAGTTTTGTTGGGTATCCAGACTCCGTTTATTACGTTGAGCGTGCAGGCTCCGGTCATTTTCTTTGAGTATCCAGACTCCAGTTATTACGTCGAGCGTTCAGGCTCTGGTCATTTTTGTTGAGTATCCAGACACCGGTTATTACGTTGAGCATTCAGGATCTGGTCATTTTTGTTAAGTATCTAGACTCCGATTATTACGTTGAGGGTTCAGACTCCGGTCATTTTCGTCGAGTATCCAGACTCCGGTCATTACATTGAGCGTTAAGGCTCCAATCGTTTTTGTTGAGTATCCAGACTCTGGTCATTACGTTGAGCGTTCAGGCTCCGGTCAGTTTAGTTGAGTATCCAAACTCTGGTTATTACGTTGAGCGTTCAGGCTCCGGCCATTTTCATTGAGTATCCAGACTCCGGTTATTACGTTGAGGGTTCAGACTTCGGTCATTTTCGTTGTGTATCTAGACTCCTGTCATTACGTTGAGCGTTCAGGCTCCGATCATTTTCATTGAATATCCAGACTCCGGTCAATATGTTGAGCGTTCAGGCTCTGGTCATTTTCGTTGAGTATCCAGACTCCGGTCATTCCGTTGAGCATTCAGGATCCAGTCATTTTCGTTGAGTATCATAACTCCGGTTATTACGTTGAGCGTTCAGGCTCCGGTCAATTTTGTTGAGTATCCAGACACCAGTTATTACGTTGAGCGTTCTGGCTCCGGTAAGTTTCGTATGGTATCCAGACTCCGGCTATTACGTTGATCGTTCAGTCTCCGGTCAGTTTCGTTGAGTATCCAGACTCTGGTTATTACGTTGAGCGTTGAGGCTCTGGTCAGTTTCGTTGTGTATCCAGACTCCGGTTATTTCGTTGATCGTTCAGGCTCCGGTCATTTTCGTTGAGTATCCAGATTCCGGTTATTACGTTGAGCGTTCAGGCTCCGGCCAGTTTCGTTGGGTATCCAGACTCCGGTTATTACGTTGAGTGTTCAGGCTCCGGTCAGTTTCGTTAGGTATCCAGACTTCGGTTATTACGTTGAGCGTTCAGGCTCCGGTCCGTTTCGTTGGGTATCCAGACTCCGGTTATTACGTTGAGCATTCCGGGTTCAGTCAGTTTTGTTGGGTATCCAGACTCCGTTTATTACGTTGAGCGTTCAGGTTCCGGTCATTTTCGTTGAGTATCGAGACTCCAGTTATTACGTCGAGCGTTCAGGCTCTGGTCATTTTTGTTGAGTATCCAGACACCAGTTATTACGTTGAGCGTTCAGGCTCTGGTCATTTTTGTTGAGTATTTAGACTCCGATTATTACGTTGAGGGTTCAGACTCCGGTCATTTTCATCGAGTATCCAGACTCCGATCATTACATTGAGCGTTAAGGCTCCAATCATTTTTGTTGAGTATCCAGACTCTGGTCATTACGTTGAGCGTTCAGGCTCCGGTCAGTTTAGTTGAGTATCCAAACTCCGGTTATTACGTTGAGCGTTCAGGCTCCGGTCATTTTCATTGAGTATCCAGACTCCGGTTATTACGTTGAGGGTTTAG